>CP135558.1:6981168-6993297 GCA_032402905.1 Khaya senegalensis | reverse complement strand
TGTTTCTGTATTCCTGATTTATCCACTAGGTCAGTCTGTATTTTTAGTCACATTTTAAGTAGTAGTGACTATTACAGTGACAGTTACATTTATAATTTCATTTGTGGTGAAAGTGTAAATAGTATGAAAGCGAAAGTTCCAATATAAAAACTAGCACGAATGGTAGTGATTTAACTATAAGAGAAAGTTCTAATGATCTCGATGTAACTCAAAAATACAGGCATTTGTGGGTTCAATGCGAAAATTGTTATGGATTAAATTATAAGAAATTTCTTAAGTCAAAAATGCATATTTGTGAACAATGCGGATATCATTTGAAAATGAGTAGTTCAGATAGAATCGAACTTTCGGTTGATCCAGGTACTTGGGATCCGATGGATGACGACATGGTCTCTGTGGATCCCATTGAATTTCATTCCGAAGAGGAACCTTTAATAATTTATATTAATATTTCTTATATTTTCTGTGTTTTAATACATTTGTTTGCTGTACCAGATATCTTCATGGTAACAAGTTAACTGGACCAATTCCGCCAGAGCTTGGTAACATGTCAAAGCTTAGCTACTTGTGAGCCATCTATCTCACATGAAGTTAATTTATTATGAATACGTATGGTCCATGCTATTGAGAAGATGATTACTATGTAGGCAATTGCACGGCAATCAACTTGTTGGGATGATTCCTTCTGAGCTTGGGAAGCTAGAGCAATTGTTTGAATTGTGAGTCTTTGCTGTTTGTTTATGATATAATGATTCTCGTTATATGGTTACTTATCAAGCTTGTCCTCTATGATTCAGGAATCTTGCAGATAATAAGCTGGAAGGATCCATTCCACATAATATTAGTTTGTGTACAGCATTGAATCAGTTGTAGGATATCAAATTTCTCAGTAATCAATTCCTTCAGCTTGTTATTATAATCTTGTCTCACTTCATTTATTTGATTGTGATTCTTCATTTTATTTTACAGCAATGTGCATGGTAATCGCCTAAGTGGGTCTATCCCATCTAGTTTCAGGAATCTGGAGAGCTTGACTTACCTGTATGTTTTGATCATTGGATTTAGAAATGTCTTTTAGTCAGTGTTTCATGTGTATGAACATAGTTGAATTGTATATGTTGGATGCTCAGAAACCTTTCAAAGAACAACTTCAAAGGCAGGATACCCACTGAACTGGGTCGAATTATTAATCTTGATACACTGTAGGTTCCTTGCCATGATGTCTTTTATCTCTTACTAATTTCAAATATTGGAAGCTTATGTTTGTTGCTGATTTCAGGGATCTCTCTGGCAATAATTTCTCTGGACCTGTTCCTGCTTCAATTGGTGATCTGGAGCACCTGCTCACTTTGTAATTCTGCAACTTAAGCATAGTTCAATTTGGGTTCATTCTGTTTATTTACAATAGTGCAGTAATTTATTTATGGCTTGCCTTTGCCCAGAAATTTGAGCAAGAATCATCTGAATGGGCCATTGCCTGCAGAATTTGGAAACCTTAGAAGCATACAAATGATGTGAGTTGGTTATTCTGATTAAAAATGTGGTATGGAATTGCAATACTCTCCTGTATGTCATGTTTGTTCCATCTTTCTCTCGCTGGATTATAGTGATATGTCATTCAACAAACTGTCTGGTAGCATTCCTGCAGAACTGGGTCAGCTGCAAAATGTAATATCTCTGTAAGTTTGTAGACTTGTAAGCTCACAGTTGATGTGGTATTTTTCTTTTTTTGGGGCATCTTTTAGGTTATGACAACCTGATATCATTCTGTATTGAAATTATGTAACAGGATATTGAACAATAACAACTTGCATGGAGAGATTCCTGATCAGCTTACCAATTGTTTCAGTCTATCTAATTTGTAAGATATTTAACAGACTTTCTAGTTTTCATTGCTGTATTTATGAAGTCTTGCTAACAACTAAAATTCTATACATTTCAGGAATGTGTCCTATAACAACTTGTCAGGGATTATACCTCCTATGGGAAACTTCTCACGGTTATCTCCAAATAGGTTTGTTAAAATGCAAGTTCATTTATCTATTATACTTTGACATGTATTGATCATTTATATTTGCACCAGCTTCTCTGGAAATCCACTATTGTGTGGCAATTGGGTAGATTCAATATGTGGTCCATCAGGGCCAAAGTCCAGAGGTATCAACTTTGATCTTTCAGCAAGCTTTTGCTTTGTTATCATAGATCCTTGATTTTTCCATGTAGTCATTGGGATAAAGTTGAGGACTTTTTGTTTGCCTAATGAGGTGTCCTGTTGTCTAGCTATGTTCTCCCGAGCTGCTGCTGTTTGTGTGACATTGGGCTTCATCACATTGTTTGTGGTGGTTGGAATTGCTGTGTACAAAACCAATCAACAGAAGCAACAGTTAATTAACAGATCCAAAAAATCTGTGCTAGGTATGTCTTTGCCTTGGTTTACTTGCAGCATTTGTATCTTCTGATTCTCAAGGTTGGTTTCCTTTCTAACCAGGTCCACCCAAACTTGTGATTCTTCACATGGATATGGCTATTCACACCTTTGATGATATAATGAGAAGCACTGAGAATTTGAGTGAGAAGTATATCATAGGGTATGGTGCGTCTAGCACAGTTTACAAATGTGTGCTGAAAAATTCCCGACCGATTGCAATTAAGCGGCTTTATAGTCAGTACCCTCACAACTTGCGCGAGTTTGAGACTGAACTTGAAACCATTGGCAGTATCAGACACAGAAATATTGTGAGCTTGCATGGCTATGCTTTGTCTGTGTGTGGAAATCTCTTGTTCTACGACTATATGGAGAATGGTTCCCTGTGGGATCTCCTGCATGGTTAGTTATCTTTACTTCGCAATGTCTTTTATTGCACCTAAGGCTATTTAATGATACGCTCATAATGCCTGTAAGTGATATTTTGCTATATTGTTCTACTACCTCCCTGCATTTTGGTGCACAAAATATTTACCAGATAAATTTTTTTATCTCAATTGTTGTATATTTTTGCCTTGCCTTCTTGTTTCTAAAAATGGCTGATGCTGATATACCAGGACCATCAAAGAAAGTAAAACTTGATTGGGAAACTCGCCTGAAGATTGCAGTTGGAGCTGCTCAAGGACTTGCTTATCTTCATCATGATTGCAACCCCCGAATTATTCACAGGGATGTGAAGTCATCAAATATCCTGTTGGATGATAATTTTGAGGCTCATCTTTCTGACTTTGGGATTGCAAAATGCATACCAACTGCAATGCCTCATGCAACAACTTATGTTTTGGGGACAATTGGCTACATTGACCCAGAGTATGCTCGCACCTCTCGTCTGAATGAAAAATCAGATGTTTATAGCTTTGGTATTGTACTCCTGGAAATTCTGACGGGGAAGAAGGCAGTGGATAATGAGTCTAACTTGCATCAACTGGTTTGTACCTTCTACCAAATTAGTTTTCCGTTCCTTTTGATATATGTTTTGAAACCCTGTTAATATTTGAGCCAGAGGGAACTTTGGTCAAACTAGCTCAATTGGCGAGGTTAGGTGACTGAACTTTTGATACTACCAGGTAGTGTATGTGTTTGTTGAAGGGGAAAACCCCGGGATTAGGAAAATATGCTGGGCTGACACCATGTTTGAACAACTGTTAGATAAAGCTTGTTAAGCAATATTAAGTCTGTTGACATAATGTTTGGCTTGTGTGTTTTGTGACTCAGATACTGAGCAAGGCTGATGATGATACAGTAATGGAGGCTGTTGACCCAGAGGTTTTAGTCACATGCACGGACTTAAACAACGTTAGGAAGGCTTTCCAACTTGCTCTATTGTGCACAAAATGCCACCCTTCGGACAGACCAACCATGCAAGAGGTTGCAAGGGTTCTGGTAACCCTTCTTCCAACTCCACCCGCTAAACTTTCTTTGGCTGCTTCAAAGCCAATAGACTATGCCAAATTTGTGATTGACAAAAGACAGCAGCGACAACTACTATCACATCAAGTTGAGCAAGAGAACAATTCCTCCGATGCTCGGTGGTTTGTCCGGTTTGGCGAAGTTATATCTAAGAATACTGTTTGACTAATAGCTCCCTTCTATTTTGCATTTGCTGGCAGGAAGAATGAGCACAGTAGGATAGATGGAACCCAACTTTTGGTTATCGATTGGGTTAAGTGTGTGATATTTGCCTAGAAGATGATGTATATGTGCTTAAATATCAGTGATTATTGTACATTCTGGACCGACTAGCTTAGGAAATCCATCTTTTCGAAGGGATGCTTTTGAGTTTCAACTTCTGATCTAATACAAGTGAGTTCTACTAATTTGTGTTGGGATCTGAAACCCACTTTAAATGCATTGTCATCAAAACATGCACGGGATCTGAACCCCAGACCCCGCAACATATTTACCAGAGAAGAAATAAACTGAATCCTGTATGTATCATGTTGCAGGTCTACAAAAATTTTTTATGATTTTTTTATTTCCTTCGAAAAGCTGATAATAATATACAGGAAAAAAGATAAAAATGATGCAATTTGTAGGTTAAGCTTAGCATCAGGTCTTTTTGAAACAATTGTTTCAATCAACGAGGAAAGGCTCTCAACCTGTTCTCAGCGAATATCCAAGCTCCTGCAACATGAATCAAGAAAAATACTCCTGACTTATCAACAAGGCAAAATGAAGAAGGATTATACCATGTGAATGTGATGAGTCTTGGAGAAAGAGTTGAAATCGGTGGTTTGGTACAAAATAAAAAATGTCATAATCTATAATTTGCTTATTCAACTTCTATAGCNTTTGGTACAAAATAAAAAATGTCATAATCTATAATTTGCTTATTCAACTTCTATAGCTAGATGAAGGTGTAAGAATTTTGAGACGAAGATCAAATGGCATGTCGCATGAAGTTACAACAGAATGGTGATACCTGCTAATGTTGAACCGCGATCCACCTTCAGGAATCCTCCTATCACTCGATTCATTGCCACACTGATACTGGTTCAGAACCAACCTATGAGATTTCTCTTTGACCATCTTCATCCACAAAATTGGATGTTATTAGACTATGATTACCGCAGAAAAAGTACCAACTGTAAATTAATACCCAACCTATGAGTTTTTTGCACGCAATTAACTAGGAAATATTTGCGAATTATATTAATAAACATAAGAAGCTTACTAGAATACCTCATGTTCTAGAAGGAAGGATCCTGGTGCATTCTCTTTTGAGCCCTAAGTTCAATCAATAAAACAACTTGTATATCAATAAGAATAAAAAGAGTTACAAACATTAGTAATATTAAAAACTCTGTAACTATTTATTGTATACACTAACCTTAGTGACCAAAGGTATTTTTGGCTGAGATTTTAAGTTGGTTTGGATTTCAGATGCCAAGGAGAGCTGAATAGAATGCCAAGAATAGGGTCATGAAAAACATATCCACACAACAACTATAAAATCAAGTGTAATTCAATTTAGGACACATTTATGACTAGTACAGAAGAGCTAAATCCTATCTTACCGTACTAAATAGTTCAACGGGCGGCTCATTCAAAAATCTCTTTTCCGTTGGAAAATTGTAATCCTGGCAGGAAATATGAGATGGTTTAACAGAGAAAAGTCTAATGTATGGTAATTGATAATGTGTAGAAACCAAAAACAAAGGTACCATTGAAACAGTGGTTTCCGGTTTGGTATTCCGGAAGACACGATCTTCTTCCATACTAGACAAGATCTGTCAGGCAATAATATGTCTCCACAAATGAGTATCTCCACAGAAAGAAATCTCAATAATAAAGGCCAAACATAATATTCACATCACCTTCTTATAGCCAGGGTTAGCTTTAATTTTTTGAACTACTTCACATTTCTCCTCCTTTAAGGCATCAACAGAGTTCAGTCTGTGGAACAAGAATAGCAATGTTATAAACAGCAGTTATAGCAAACATTATAAATAGAATGATGATTCTCTAAACAGCAGTTAGGATTGCTTATTACAAGAGAAGGGAAATTTTAATTCCTAGACACAACAAAAAATTAAAAGTAAGATGAAACTTAACACCATGAACAGTGCAGAAAAAATGCATCTACAAACAATGGGAATATTGTTGGATGCAAAGGAATCTTTGCATATTTAACTTCAAAACTAGCATAAGCAAAATACAAGGCACCATTACCTTCTGGAGTCTCTAGTTTCATTTTGAGACAGAGAATCATAATTATGCACTTTTGCCACCTGTAACGAGGAGGTCATTAGCTTTACTATTGAAGGCACATTATTTCTCTAATGTTATATAGCAGGTATAAGAAAGAAATTGGAAGATTTATTACTAAAACCATGCATAAGATTCAGAAGAAAAGTTTTTGAAGAATATAATGTCAATTGTGAGAACAGTAAAGTACCTTTTGATGAGCTACACTATTAGATGCACGTTGCCTTGCCCTCTCAGATGTTCTCAGTTGAAACACCTGTAGTGCAGTGAAGTTTGTGTCAAACCAAAAGATATGCAGCAAGCTTATTTCAACTTCTTCCAAGAATATGCTTATATCACAAAAGGAACTGGAAAATTAAAACATGTTAAGAAATTACTTGAAACTCAGGTGGCTGTAAGGTGCACTTTTTGGGCAGAAGCACTGGAGGAGCCTCAAAAATCTGCCAAGACCAAATAGTTAAGATCACATACTCAAACATAAAGGCAATTTCTTTTAAAATCCATGATTCCTACTAAATTCGATAAAATTTATGCCTTATTAATTGGAAGTACCTACTTTTCTGTTCAAGGGGAGTGCCTTAAAGGTACATGCATTTAATTTTGCATTTTCACCTGACTCTGCATTAACCTTTTCCCTGAAATTCAGAAAACAACACATAAGAAATAGCTCATGACACAAAGCTTGGTAACCCGACCTTGTGTGAAAACAAATGTCAACAAAAAATGACAGGAAGAAAATATCACCTATGTCTTTGTGCTCTATGAGCTGTTTCCAGATTAGGTTCTCTAGGAATGGTAACATTAGATCTAGCACGCACAGAGTTTACATCAAGGAGCCCATCCTGCAAAAATAACTCAAAGTAGTTTAAAAAAAACTCACAGAACTGAAAGGTACTACTTACTACATGACTCTGATGTGCTCAATCAAAACTATCTGACATCCACTTCCCAAGCAGTACAGATTACCTTTACAGGAACCTTGTGTAGAAAAAAAGTGTGATGCTTCAGATGAGAAACCTGCTTCACGAATACAAAATCAATTTTTAAGAGATTTTGTTTGATTTGACTGAAAAAACTAAATAAATTTATTGTTTTCTAGTAGAATACAGCTGTTGAAAAAAAAAACAGCATATATTACAGAACTTGCATAAACCTACAGCTATGAGAACATGAGTCTGTACAGGAAACAAGTGCAGTGAACAAAGCAGGCATCGCCATATAGATTGGGAGGAGAACAACAACATATCATAACTAAAAAATCATCACATTGCCAAACCAAAACTATAAGCAAAAGCATTCTTGTGGTCACATTGTATCTCATTCATTAAAAGCATCATACTGTAAGCAAAGATTTTTGGAATCCCATAAGCAAAGATTTTTGGAATCCCAATTCTTAAAAATCTTATACCTAATGTTCTCCTTTTCAGCCTTCCATGAAAAGTTTTTAAGGAATGGCAATACCCATTTTAACCAATTTACAAAAATTATGGCGTATATTATAGTTTCACTTTAGAGTGATGTATCACCATATTATTAATCGGTTTAAGAGAGAGTGTGTTCACCATTTTTATGTACAGACTCAGTAATTTAAGATGTGTATAAGTGACTGAAAAGTGCAGGTATATTGAAGACCAAAATTAGTGCACCTTGCGTAAGTAACCAGCTTCCAGCTTCTGTCTTTTTGTAGCATGATTTTCAGTCATGGACGAATTCTGTGAACTCTTGTCTGATTTGACTATCAACTTTTGAGACCTAAAACGTGATGAATAACCAAAGAAATAAGGAAAGCAAGTCATAGAAATAAAGAGATCAAAAGCACCAAGAGAATTCCAAACAATTAATGCTTTACAACCCAGTACTAATTTCAATAAAATAGCACTTTTTTTTTAATCTTTATGTGAAAACTGCAAGTGTTATTTATTAATCAAAAGTTGCCAACCGCAAAAAATGGCTGAAATGAACTTCTTCAAGTTGACCGTGCTTGGCCAAATAACTTGCTGTGGGTTTCATCAAAGTTGAACTCCTCGATAGAGATGACTTAACCAGAGATTTGGTTTTGGATTTTGGAAGATCTTGATCCATATCATTACAAAAATCTAGCCCTGGAAGACAATATACACAAAGAAAACAGGCATGAAGAAACAGTATACTATTGCTTATTTTCAGTAAGATTACAGTGTTTGTTCTCTATAACCAAGACTGAGAATATGCATACATATGTGTATAAGACTGTCAAGTAAGGTGATGAAAGAAATGAAATCAAAATGACGGGATAAACCTTTGTCAATTCTATCAGTTAGATACTACAGCATATAGTTAAAAAGAACAAAATACATTTATGAAACAATATAACCTATGCACATAAGGAGAAAAAAGGAAATAACTGCAACAAATGCTTGTGGCTCAACTTCACCTTTACCCAAATTGCTATCTGCTAAATTGTCAATAACTCCTCCATCATCAAACCCCTCCTGGCAAGATTCTAGGAGGGGTGTTTTGTATAAAGTCCTGCTTTTAAAATTGACTATTCTCAAGAGCTGAATCCAAGCAGTTGTTCTATTAGTCCAACTTTTACAATCAGACCCCTAAAATCTAACTGCAAAATATTAGAATGCAAAATCACAGTTCCTCCATAAAAAATATATGCTTCTGTCAAATACATTCATGAACCAGTGACATGCATCTTCACCTCCCATCCTTTTCAATACGCATCAAAAAATAAAAAAAATTTCCCACAAAGAAAAACATCAACAGAAAGTAATGCCGCCATGAGTTTCCCTTTCACATTCTTCTCTCTCCAGACTTATTTCAGGAAATCCCATGTCCATGCATCCTGCCCTCTCAATTTGCCTCTTAATAGCAAAAGTGCACCATCCAGTTCTTTTAAGTTATAAAAGATTAGACACTGTGGTATCTGCTTTTTCTGCTGCTGTACTTCTTGTAATTGTGTCACTTCAACTTATTCAACCCCCCTCAGGTAGAAGGACAATAAAACTGAAATGGTGTATCATTATTTCTATAGTAATTTACCGAACAGTAAAAGAGATAACATACTACGACTCCTTATAAGAAGAGGAGAAAAATATTCTAGATGCATACCTCTGTTATTATCATCTACGAAAGAAGCTTCAAAACCGGTCTCATTATTGTATTCATCACCAACGTAACTCATGCTTTCAGCTCTAGAAGGACAAGAAACGCTTGCAATATCCCCAGGATTATCGTATAACCAGGCCATCTTCACAACAAAAGCTGAAAAAGTATTGAAAAATGAAAGAATTTAAATACGATGATTGTAAAACAATTAATACCATAAATGATGAATGCCAACCAGAAGATGATCTCGTTATTATTAATTATCCAATAATCGATAAATAAAAATTAATATATAACACACATCAACGACAAAATTTTAGTTGAGACGCTTACGCGAAGGTGGATAACTTGTAGCGGATTCAAACCAGAGTTCGGCGTCTCTATCCTCGGCCAAAGTTTCTGGCTTTGTGAAATCATAATATTTAGGCGCATCAAACTCGTAAACAAAATCAATTTCAAATTCTTCGCGCTCCATCGTTCCCGTCGTAAACTCCGCCATTTGTTCATCCATCTTACAACGCCACGTCTCAGGCAAACAACCACATTACGCCATTGTTTTTATCTACAAGCCCTGACCCAAAAAAAAATGCGAGAGAGAGTTCCCGTTCTAATTCTATCTGTCTTGTCTTTTAAAAAAAAATACTTCAGACGATAGAAACACACGGCGTCATTCAATCTATCGGTCCACCCGATTCCACATAACACGAAAAATGAAGCTCTGGTTTAATGTTTCAAACAACCAAACGAACAGCAATGGAGCTGCAAATTCAAGAACTTTCTCTCTCGAACTTTTCTCGGAAAATGAAAGAGAAAGTTGTCAATCATGTGCTTCAAAATTCCATTTGGTTTCGATCTTCTCCCTCAAAACTTTCTCGAAGAACGCGAGGGAAAGTTCTAAACAAAATTTTATAATTTGGTACCCTAATTTATGTCAGAAAGGATTTGTTTTAATTTATCGAAGAGAACGGCGAGATTTTCGCTGCGAGCGAGGCAGACAGGGCATGAAAAGGAAGACACGGGGAGCAGAGCATTGAAATGTCCTTATATAGTGTTGAGGTGTTGGAGAAGGATCCGAATTTGTTTGAACTGGTGGGTCCGTCCGATCATTCAGTGGATAATCTTGTTTATTGCCATTCTACCCCTTTTACCCTCCTCGTTCCTTTCACTAAAATAAAATCCGTACGAATTTCGTTGCTCACAAAATCAATTAAATAATCCATTAAATAATAAAATTAAAAAAAGGTTAATAAACAGTCACTTTAACATTACATTTTTTAATAAATAACTTAAAATTTAAAATAAATTATAAAATAAAATTTAAAATATTTAACTAAAAAATTATAATATTATAACTGATTTAATGGTGCTGGTGGATGACAGCAGAGAGACTGTGCCTAAATTATACAAATATTTTTGAAATTTAAACTGAATAAAGAAATGGACAAAATAGTAATTTTGCAAATATGAACAGCCTAAGAACTGTTAGTATTTATTTGTCTTTTCCTTTAAAGAAAATTGGTCACTCCCTGCAAAACGCAGAGTTTTACTTTTGTCAGAGCTCAAAATCCTGCCAAAAAGTCTGCGTTTTCGGCGGGTTCCTCTGGGCTTCTTCTATGCTCTTTGTCTGAATTTACGGTTGTATCCTCAGCGAACATTGGGGAGGTAAAGGGCAGTCTTGTCTTTTTGTAAATGAAGCCGCCGTGAGTACGCTCCTCTGCTGCGAATTCAAAATCCAGCGCCAAGGTTACGAGAGCCATGATAGTTGACCGATCAATACAAGCTGTTCAATGCAAATTACACAGAGTTCATTGAGGGGCTAAATTGATAGAGAAATTAAAGCCTTAACCATTTATTCTTTCTAATTTGGACAACAAATTCATCTCTTCCCTTGTAATTTTCAACTCTTTCTATTCTTTTTTTTTTCTTTTTTTTTTGTATATTTTTAATAATTAAAAATTATAAAAAAATTTAGAAAATACAAAAAAAAAAAAAGAAAAAAAGAGCGAGATATAATGTGAATGCGTACGGTATAATTGAATGTACAATGAAGCCTTCCCTTTCAAAGAAACTGCTGCGATCTTGTTATCAGATGACGCCAACAAAGGCAGTTTCCTTGGCAACTTTCCGCTCCTTTGCATGAAGTTTGAATTCGATTCATCGTATCTTCCTCCTGCCTGACCCGATTTCTTACTGGGTGCTCCGATGGGTCACGGCCCAGTTGGTTGGTTTGTATTGCAATGTTTATTGTATTGTGAAAGAGGAGTTACTTGGACTCAAAAATTATGGCTGATTTCCAAATGATGAGTGATAGTATTGTAGATTTTATCTTAATTTATTTGTTGTTGTAAATAATATCATATTCGTTAAGTAAGCTATAAGATGATTAAATATGAAGAGTAATTTTATAAATTTCAACTTATTTGACTTATAAAAATAAGAAAGTCTTAAATATAATGATTATATCATGTCAACACAAGTGATGTAATAAGACCATTCGATTAATAAAAAAAAAAATTATTTATTAGTTATAAATAAAAAAAATTAAAAATAAATTTTATAAATTTCTGTCATCGTATTAATTAAAAGTGAAACTTACATTTATTTTTTAATTTATAAATATATTTTTTATTAATTAAATAATCCTACCACATCATATATACTAATGTAATATGACTGTTTTATTTAAAAAAAATTTTCTAAAAATTTGCATTTAGATTTTAAAAGTTTATATCATTTGTTGTGCTATGTTGTAAGCAGTAAAATAAATAAAAAAAAAAAGAGTAACAATGAATATATAATTTATTATACAAATTATAATACAAACTAATATTGCACGGAGG
>CP135558.1:6949459-6980822 GCA_032402905.1 Khaya senegalensis | reverse complement strand
TGGGCGACCGCGATTGCGAAACCGTATGACTCGCGTTATTATATTGGGTTGAATAAGGTTAGGGAGGATCTTTATCGCAGAACGTTAATCCGGTTGGGGTTATTCAGCTTGCATTATCTGAGGACAAGGTGAATTTAAGTTAAGGCTATTCAAAATTTTATTTTTTTTGGGTTGAACTTATACTTCAGTTGATTTTTTTTTTTTCTGGTTTTCAGTTGTGTTTGGATTTGATTGAGAAATGGCCGTCGGAGAACTTTAACGGATTCCATAATGGGAAGGGACGGTGGGGATTTGAATATCAGCGGGATTGCGATATGCCAGTCGTTTGACGGAATGATGGAGTTGAAAGTGGTAATTTAAATACTTTGTTCATGTATTTACTATGTTTTCATGATGTTGACAGTCATAATTATATAAGAGTTGTGTTTCTTTTTTATACATTTGATTCTGATCTCTTTAATTGGTTGTTCAAAGAAACAAGAAAAGCAAAACGAAGTTATTGATCAACTTGTGATGGTAAATTGAGTATTTACTGTGTGAACAACACAAAGTGTTGGGTTGATTAAAGACAAAAGCAACCTAGATTTAGTGACATGATGATAATATTTCAAAATGATTCCACTGTGATACTAGAGTTTAATAATACTTCCCCACAAACCTCCGCATTGGGCAAACTAGTGAGCCTTGAGCCTTGTTAGTATACCTTGTGCATTTTATAATTTATGATCACTTGTTAGATCAATGCATCATATTATGACCGTTGCATTCTGTATATGGGAAGAAACAGCCAAAGTGGTTTCTTAAATATTTATGCAGGCTGTCGCAGGTTTTATGTCCCACATCATGGCTGAGCTGTCTCGTTTGAGAGGGATGTGAGTTGGCGAACAGGAGTGGAGCTAATTCCTGTAGACTCTTGACAACTTCACTTTAAAGAATAGCTGCCCTTGATCAAGCATTCAATCAGGCAAGAAAACGTGGATTGAAAGTTTGTGGAATTTTCATCTGCAACCTTGCAAATCCTGTTGGCAAAAATACTGCCATGAGAAACACTCTATAATCTTTTAGACTTTGCATGGGAGAATAACATCTATATTATTTGATGAAATTTATGGGGGATCTATCTTTGGAAGGGAGGAGTTTGTGAGCATGGCTGAGATTCTTGAGTCCGAATAAGATGACAAGAGCAGAGTTCATATAATATATGGGTTGTCAAAAGACCTCTCTCTTTTCTTGGATTTAGGGCCAGGCTGGGGTTATCTGTTCCTATAACGTGAGTGTTTGGGCTGCTGCGAAAAAGTTAACAAGAATTTCTTCTATTTCTTTCTTCATGCAGAAGCTTCTAATTTCCATGCTTTCAGATACAAAATTCACCCAGGAATATTCTGGGACCAATGACAGGAGGATAAAGAAAATGTATGATTCATTTGTGGCAGGTTTGAAACAATTAGGAATCAGGTGCGCGGAGAGAAATGCTGCCTTATACTGTTGGGTTGATATGAGTGGACTAATCTCCTCTTACGGTGAGAAAGGGGAACTTGAATTATGGGATAAACTGTTAAACATTTCCTAGATCAACATTACTCCCTGGTCAGCCTGCCACTTTATAGAACTGGGATGATTCTGGTGTTGTTTTACCACTTTAGCTCAAGAAGATATTCCTGTAGTTATCAAATGGATCTGAAAAGTTACTGAAACTTGTAAATCCCCTTGTTGAAATATTGAAAGAAATTTCATATTTAAAATTGTTCTTATGATGAATGATTTGGGGAAGTTATGTGGACATGCACTTCTTCTGAGTCGCAGAATAATGTAGTTCAGTTGTCCTGTAATTCATGCAGAATTTGACATTTAGTTAGTTTACATTCTGGATGCTAAATAATTTACATCCTCAAGTGCTGGGAGTTGAAAACTAGAATGATTTGGAAAAGAGTTTCATGGAGGGAATGGATTGGTGAGTGGTATTGAACCACAAGGTGGATTTGGGTTGTTCCTAAAATAACAGTTTCAGTATTAGCTTGTGCTTCTTCCTCTGCAGTCCTTCGATCCTTTTGATGTTAGTTCCAAAGATGCAGCATCCAGAAGCCCTCTTCTCATATTCCTGTTATAGTTGCATCAGGCAAGAGTAAGTTGTTTGTGAATTTTCTTGTGCAAAATAGCAGATAGTTAGAAATATGAATTTTGTTTCCATGATAGTGTCAAAAGGAAAGGAAATATATGTTTTTTCTTTTTTTTTTTCCTATTTCTATGTTAAACAGCTGTTGATTTCTGATGCACTTGCAATTTCTACTGTAGCCTAAGGCCAAATGCAGTATTGATGAAGGTAAAAAAGAAGCAAGAGATGAGGATTTACCATTGATAGATTCTGTTTTCTCATTTGAACAGCTTTTCTTTGGTAACTCCTCCTGCGACTCATCATTATCAGCTCTTCAAGTGTTGTTGTCCTCCTTATAGCAACACTGCAATTACTCTCACTATCAAAATCCTTGCACTTCACGTCTGCTGTAGTAAGAGAGCCACTCTCAGTGTGCCCAGCCTTTTTCAGGAAACCAGATTTGGGTGGGAGCAAAGGAAAGAGGCATTCCAAGAAAGAAGCCCCCACAGGACTTGAAGTGCCAGTTGTGTAGCTACTTGTACTGCTGTCTATTTCAGAAGCTGGTGTCGAAGAGATCTCCAGGTTGTCGCCTACATTATCAATCAAGGAAGATTTCTCCACTGGAATGGCAGAAGAAATTGCTACTGAGGGTACAAGGCAATTTGCTAGAAGAGAGGGAGCTGAGCGAAATGAATCATCTGAGTCAAAATCAAATGCCTCAAAATCCAATTCAGATGACCCATTTCGTTCATCATGGCCATCATCGCTATATTCATTGGTGTCATAATTGACACCACCAAAGCCCTGGGAGAACATTGGAGGCGATGGTAAACACAAGAGCTTTTCTGGTTGGCTTGGAAGTACTGCTGGCTCTGAGAAGCAGGGTAATGGTGTTGCAGGCTTTTCCTCCCAATCAAATGGTAACGAGGTAATTAGCTTGATTGGAGATGTGACAGTAGGACTGACAGAAGAAAACCCAAGTTTCCAGTCTTTTTTAGGCATTCCTGGCTTCACTTCCCAAAGAAAAGGAACCGCAGGTGGTTGCCTGACTTGCTTTCTTTTCGAATAATTCGCCAGTGCTTCCTTCTCTGCCATTCTCAGAATGCAAACTGCAATCCCACATGCATTTCTCCGGGTGTTGTTCGAATATATAATTTGCCTACAAGGTGGGTTAGATGGGTTTAGTTGTAAAAGAAAACTTACTGACTGCACCATTTGCTTGTCTAAAGAAATTAGGCACACCTGCTCTCTCTCTCTCAGTCCAATACCCAAACAGAGAAGTTAACAGTAACACTTTAACACCGCCATATTTTGGGATTTGGTCACGAGCATGAGCTCCTTTCAATGGTTTAGATTAACTAGTATGCGAATGTTGATTCTCAAGGGAAAAAACAATTCCATGCTAAATAGAAAAACCTCGTAAGAGTATTTGTTTGTCTAAAATTCCCAACACAATTTTAATCTTTTATGAGCTTGATTTATTTGAACATGTGAAAAATGTGACTTTTAATTGAAGTAATATTATTATTATACGCAATGTTTGACATATGAATATAGAGTTGTGAATATTTGTTTCATGTTGAACACAAGAATATTTGCTTTTAACAATTATTAGAAAACCGGCTCATTGTTCTAATCCTGCCCGGACTGCAACAGTTCTAAGCTTTCCCTCTCCTCGTAGGAAACAGGCCCATTAATTAGATTCTGACAAGCATTCTAAAACATTTCCTTCTTCGTTTGGGATGTTATTGGTATTGTCCTAATTTGACATTACCATTAATTCCAACCCAATTCAGGATTTGTTCTGAAGAATCTCCCTTTATATATCTCGATGATCCTCTGGTATAACCCATCTAACAAATCATCCATAGTTTCGTCTCGGCAGAAGCTCTTTTAATTCCCAGAAGCACTTGTTTGCATTCTTAAGAAGAAGAAGAAGAAGAAGAAGAAGAAGATGGATCTCAACAACAGCGTGAATACTCCTCCTCTATGTGCCAAGGGTTGTGGCTTTTACGGCAGCAAAGAAAACAGAGACATGTGCTCCAAGTGTTACCAAGATTTTCTCAAATCAGAACTTATTACTGCTCAATCAGCCAAATTACCAGACGTCGTAGTGCAAAAACCTCCCAACCCAATTTCACCAAACCCTTCAGTTCTCCACGGTTCTTGCCCCCCACCGCAATCCGCAACTTCATCTTCTGAAACCAATGGTACCGTTGATTCTTCCGCGGAAACGTCGAGCGCCGGCGGATCATCTGGGTCTGGTAATCCCAGGGTCAAAAATAGATGCAAAAATTGCAGCAAGAAAGTTGGATTAACAGGATTCAAGTGCCGGTGCGGGAATCTGTTTTGCGGGATGCATCGGTACCCAAAAGAGCATGCATGCACGTTCGATTTCAAGAAGCTTGAACGTGAAATCTTAGATAAGAGTAATCCGGCTATCAAATCCGATAAACTGGCCGAGAGGATTTAATATTCGTTCAAGCATGCCTTGTGTTCTTCAATTTTAGTCTTTTTTTCTTCAATGTGTACAAACTCTTTGTCAATAAAATTCTCAGGCCTCCTGAAATTGTTTTCATTAAACTCTTTGCACCTTCAAAAGGGAATTCTACATATAGACATAGTTATATTATCTATTTTTTTTTAACAAAATAAAATTTTAATATAAATAATGTATGAATTTTTGTTCTAAAAATATGCTGCAATGTTGAAGAATTTAAGCCCAACGAAGAATAATGGGCTATGCATATTTGTTTCACAAATAACAAGCTCCATTTAGACAAACTCGAAGTAACTTGAGGTTGAAGAAATGATGCAACTTCAGATAACACCATTGTCTATGTTGGGCAGTGAGGTATGGTTGTTTTTAAGCCATAGTGGCCAAAAAAATAGGCCGATCTCAACCTTCTTAGTTTTGTTTACTGAAAAAGTCTTCAAGTACGATAATTGTATTATATCAAACATATTAATTTAATCATCTCATTCAAAATTTTCTTATATTTTTAAAGTTAAACAGAATTATCATAATTCTAAATAAATATAGTATTAGTATTCTAATCAAATTCATCGCGAAATTTTATAAATACAAGACTATGTATAATGTATTAAGATATGAACCAATGATATTAATTTCACACTTTGAGATAGTCTATTACATAATCTAGATTTTTAGTTGAACCAAAAAGTGAGGAATTAGCTAGAGCAAAAATAGAAGAATAAGGAAAAGAATCATATGGTATCCAAGAGATGGGGCATTTAGACATTATAAGGCACCAAATTGCTTGATGAAAGATGGCCCCTCAAAGGAGACAGAAGTGAGAAAGTGTGGGAACATTTACGAGAAATCTGTGCCCTAATCAACCACCCAAACAGTGAACTGTACTGTATAATAATCCTTTTAATTTTAATAACTTGGAAGAATTCATCACTAACATGGGAAGCAAATGTGGGGTTTCTCTTTCTTCTCTTTCTAATAATTATTCCTTCAAGATATGTTAAATAAAAACTACCGGCCAGAGAGTTTGCAGGGTCAGTGTTCTACAATTGCAAACTCCTCCAAAACAATAGTATCATCTCTTAATTTTGATTGCTTCTTTATAATAATTTTACTCAATTAATACGATATTATTTTCTTTAATAACTCATAAATGGGATACTTCAAAATTTTATTTTTAACATAAAATCTATTTCTAACCCACTAAAAAAACAAAGAACACAGTACATACTCTTATCCAAGCGACTTAGAATCTTACACGATTTGTGTGCAACAATGGCCTAGCTAGCTTTTTATAGCATCTAATAGGAAGAAGGTTTGCTAGATTCAAAGTAAATCACAAACAAATCTTGGGTAGTGGTTAGGACCAATGACTTTCAATCTCAATTCAACAGTTCTTGTTTGTTTACGTTTGATAATGGGCAATCAATAGCGTTTACTGTTCAAAATGACCAAATAAATTATAAGCAGCTGAATCTGGAGACAGTATTGGTGCTGTTATTGCACTAATTAAAGTAGCTAGAGGAATATTTTCACATGATGATATGTGATGATTGAAGGGAGTAACATGCAATGTTATTTAGAAAATTAAAATTACTCAGATTCATGTCGATCATATCATTAATTTACATACATCTATATAATTACCATATACACGTTAGGGTGTGAAGCAATAAACAAACACCCCTCTCTCTCTCAAATCTGAAACTCAATAGTTCAATCTCTAAACTTGATCAACCATGATAATGATCTTAATTTCATCAGAAACAAAACTAAAGAAGGAAAATTTGAAAAGGACCATCTTCTTCTCTTTGATCCTTAGCTTGAATATTGGAAATTCAACAACCCATTCGAGTTGGCACATTCGAACAATGCCTTAGCAGTCATCTCTCTTTCAAACCTCCAAATATAGTTCAGACCCACTAACAGCTCGGTAATGGCGGCTTCAGTTTTCTCTTTGTTCGCGAAGTATAGTGTCTGCAAAAGAAGAACATTAGTTTTTGGCACCATATTCTGCTGCTCGAAGCTTCTTTCACTTTGCCATTTTATCATGTTATGTGCCAATGGTGACAACCAACTCAATATTCTCCCCAGAGCATTTCTCCATTCTCCGGCCAGCGCCGGATCACTCGCGGAAAACCCGACTCCCTTTAGTCGTGCCCTTAACGATGATCTTATGCTACCCGGTAGCATTGCGTAGAGATCATCCCTCGCATCAACACCAACCAATTGTGGTGACTTGATCATTTTCTCCATTATGATAATCAAGTTTGCATAATGTAGAGCCAAAGCCGCAGCACCTAGCGTAGTTGCAGGCGGTTTTAATAGCTTTGAATATGACATGAAAAAACCATTCGATAAATCTTTCTTTTCTTCAAGTTTTGAGCTCTTCAATGGCCCTGAGACAAAGCTACATGCATTAGGGTTTTCAGTGGGATGAACTGTTGCTGAAGCTGAGAGACTGCGTGGTAAATAAGCTGGATAACCATGACCAATACCGAAAATAAGCTTGATTCTCTCTAAAACAGTGAAAATAGGCCTGGCAAGCATAGAAACAACAGTATCGAAACTTCGATTCCATAGAGATCTGTCTTTAAGATACTTCACCTCCTGTCTTTGCCAGATAACCTTTTGTTGAAGATCGACAATCTTCTGTTCTTTAAAAGATGATTCATATTCATTGCACTGCAGAGCTTTTCTCAACCCATTCTCTAACACTGATAGCTCCTCCATTTCTTTATACAACGTGGCAGTAACGGTGACGTATCTGTCCAGCTTCTTGCTCCTGGCTTCCATATCCTTGAAGCTCAAAACCCAAGAATGAGAATCATGTCCAGAGTTTGCAAACACTTCAAACAGCCTATCAAAAGACCGAAGATTTGAATCCTCACATCGGTTGCTTAATCTGGAGACAGAGTTTGCAACAATTCTTATATTCTCCGCCAGTTCTGCGCATGCTAGACCAAGAAGAAAAGACTCGTCGTTGGACACAATCTTCCGAACACCTTCAATAGAAATTGACTCATTCCGCAGTCGAACTAAGTTCTTGTCCGAAAGAGCCTGCCATAGATGAAGCAGCTTCGACATGATTCCAGCGATTTCAAAAGCCAACACTCCGACTTTAGACTTCTTTGACGACATTTTTGGTCTCGGAACAGAATCAAAACCGCTGGATATTGCTGTTTTAACCTTTATTAACCAAGTCTCAAGCGCCATGGCTGTGATTCTAAAGAAGAAGAAGAAGTGGGAAGTGTTTTCAATTTTGTGAAGTATCAGATTGAAGAAGAAATCAAGATCTAGAGAGAAAAAGAAAATATGGGTTACGGAGAGAAATAATTGAAGAGTGCAAAATGCAGAGATAAGGATAAAAGAGGAGCATGTAAATGCAGGTGGAGGCTCGTGGGATGTTGAGAGCCTTGCATTGTATGGTAGAAATGATCTAATAAGAAAAACCAAAGCTCAGGGACAGAGACAAGAGAGAGTGAGATAGAAATTCGTATAGAATTTTACAGGTGGAGTTTGACAGAGACAGATGCAGTGACAGAGCGTGAAGTATTATTCAAGTACGAGTCTGATTTGTCTTCTCTTGTTGGAGATGTAGTCGCTGCAACAGCAAGTGGAATTATTGGTTCTGCCATTGTTTAGTTCACTTTTAATATTTATCATTTATGGATATTATCATGTAAGTCCCTATACTTTAATTAAATAACAAATAAATTCGAAATTTATTTATTTCAAATTTTGTCCCGGTTATGATATTTAACTCTTAACAAAAAAGAAATTAACAAGAGCTAAAGGGCAATATCGCTGTTTCCAATTTGATAAATCTTCCCTTTTTATTTTTGTAAATGAAGACCATCAGAGTGGGTAAAAGAAAACTTTTTCTAAGGTGTTTGGATGGCGAGAAATGCTTTTTCTTAGATGCTGTTTCTTTCAACTGTGAAGCAGGGCCATATCTTATCATTATTGGCCTGTTCTTTTTGATTTTTAATGCATAGCAATTAGCGTGATGTTTTCTGATTAGTAAGTTTTAATTGTTTTTTGTGTGTGTATTATTAGTTGGCTAGCTAGCTTTACAACTTCACTTTATTAGCTCAAGAGTAAAAGAAAGTAATCAGTCACATCGCTGATTTTACTGTAGAATGTTGATGAATATATACCATATTGCATGAACTTAATGATGGGGGTTAATACTATAAATGTCAAATTCTATAACCAAATAAATACTATTCATCCTTTGCTATTGTGATAACTGGATCCAATTATATGATATTATTTGTTTTAGAGCGGTTTAAGGTGGCAAAATGAATCTAAACTCTAATCTCTTTGAATTTATATTTGACATCAAAGATTTCAAGTCATTTAATTAAAATATTTTATATTAATTAAGGGATGACAGAGAGTATTTATAAGCACATTTCCAAACTCAATCTCAGTCGAACTGAGATGTTACAGTTGTATTATATATTTGATATTATATTTGTTGTTCTAATTAGCAATTGGTGTCATTTAAAAAGGGTTTCTTGAGATGGGTTTGACATGAGCATCCAAGGTGAAAAAGAGGATTGCTAATTAGCATTTGCATGGCAAAAAGAAAAAAGTAAAAAAGAAAAAGTGAGAGGATAATTACATTTTTTTTTTCATCATAGAAAAGAGGTTGATAATGAAATTGATTAACTAAGACCAAAAATAGCATTCATCGTTTGAATTAAGATTGCCATATGCATGCATGCATGCATGCATGCATATTTGACCTAGAAATATTAACGAAAATACATTCAAAGTCTACATGTATGCAAGTTGTATGTTAAAAAATTAATGAACTTGGTTGAATCAAAACTCAAACATGCCCTAGAAAGCCGACGAGAATGCATCTAGACCACAACATTTGGTAGACAACTTCTTTTTCTAGTGGCTGTTTTTAAAAGCACTTTTCTGCTTTCTGCTTCTAGTCAATGTTTTGTAACTGGTGCATTACAGCAAGCTAGCTGCGTCGATGTCAATGCCACTAACTTCTGTTGTTTTCAAGAAATCTACGCATTCATTGATACAAATATTGCCACCACTTATAGATATAGTTATAATATCTGCCTTGGGGTCAAATGAGAAGCGATTCTCATACAATTGATAAGCCCTTCATTCAAAAACGAGAAATGCGGTAGCTTCAAGTTGACCATACATTTTTGTTGACTAATTGGGACACCATCAGGTGTGTGATGATTGAATTGTGGCCTCTCTCTCTCTCTTAGCTAAGTAAATATAATGATATATGTATGGAAAGAATGTTTATGAGAAAATGTACGAAATTAGTGATTGAATTGTAAGAATTAATATTATAAATACTGATGGTATTGTGTTTTGGATGGTTGGAGAAGAAAATAAAATGAGAATTTGATTCAAACTATACTCATAGAAAATCACAGGGTTAGACTTGCTGGGATTGTGTTGTTGCCTGTTAGTGAAATAGACTAGGATCTTTCTATAGTCTAATTTATTCTTATTTTTAATAGATATTAATATGTATTATTATTAATAATAAATAGTTAAAATTGTATTTTAAAATTTTTAATTTATGTAATAAAATGTAAAATATGTTTTGGGCATTGGGGTCATCAATCAAATACTCAACAGAGAATGAGATCATTTGGAATGAGAGAAGGTTGGCTGGCTGGCAGGCTTGCTAGGGTTTTTACATGCATAGGAATAGTATATTTTTAACCAGCTTTGGATGTTGCTTTTGCCTACAAATAAAAGGGCAGCGAAGCATATGGTTGTTTAGTTGTCGGAAAATGAATAGGCAGCAATCCTACATCTCCATATGTCTTGATAAATGTGCCCACCACCCTGTATACCTTTCCTTGCCTACTCGCTTTATTTCACTTTAATCATCTCTTCATCGAGTTCTATATACATACATTAACTCATTTTACATTTCTGATCTTTCCTGATCTCTCTGCAGTCACAGTACTTGTATTTAATTGATTTCTTATATCCATCTCGCTTCTGTCACACACACAAAAGACGATAAAGAAGAGACAAGGGCTGCAGAAATTAGATGTGAACTGTTTGATTGTAATATCGTTAATGTCTTATCAGTTTATGCAAATTTCGAGTATAATTTTATGGCATATTGTTAATTTCTGAAAGGAAGTGGATAATATGATCACTCTTATCTTATGCATGAGTTCTATATATGCCCGTAAGCACTGGGATTTGCACTTTGCAGCACTGAAAGATGAGATTAGGATCGATGGATCGAGTAGTGTATGTATATAATGCTTGTTTCCAATGGAGAGACAGCTCTTCAAGAAGTAATCGTTGGAAAATCAAGCCAACCCCCCACAATTGACCAAGTTGACGAGCTGAAATGTAGACGTTTGTCACGTTTAAAGTGGCCAAAATTCATCAGGCTGCATCTCTTTGTTATTATCTAAGTAAACATCTCTTTCGTGATTCGAAATGGGATTTTGTTCTCAATATTACTGCCAAGAGTTTAAAGTCAAACAAGCAACTAATTTACATAAATAATTTGGAGAGAAAATTATGGTGAAATAATTTTAACACATTAACATAAATAATACGATAAAATCATTCAAAATCATCCCATCAATGGAATAAAAAACATTCATTTATTAGTAGTAAATAAAAAAAAAAATTAAAAACTCACTTTTAATTAATGTAATGAAAAAAATTTATAAAATTTATTTTTAATTTTTTTCATTCATTATTAATGAATAATTATTTTTTTTTATTAATTGCATGGCACTACCACATTACCTACGCTAATGTGATAGGACTATTACACCTAAATTTTTTTTTTTTAATTAAGATCATAAAATGAAGAAGATATATTGTTTTTGTTTAATACAATATACCACCATCCCTCTCATATTCGCTTTACTCATTAGTAAAATTCCTTAATTTCTTAGTAAATGAAAATAATGAATTAGCAAATAGAAAAGGAAGTAAGTTGGCTTAAATTAAGGGAATGCATTGCTGCAAAGAAATTAAGGAAATGATTAATGATGTGGCGTTGGTCCATGCGGAGCATGCATGCTGGAAAATTCCCTGGCTGCCACGAACTTTGGTAGATCACTCACTGGCTCTCGAACAAGAAATCATAAATACAAACTACAAACAAGAAGAAATTTTAATCATGTCATATCACATCATGGTGTGATGCAATCATCCATTTTAATCAGTGTGTGTGTGTGTGTGTTATGTTTGTTTGGTGATGATGATGGCACGGCACTTGTTGCTCAACACAGTCTCCTCCACTTATCAATTTCATGGCAATTAATAGATGAGAGAGCAATTTCAATGTCAAAGAGACTGTCTAGAAAGTGACATGAATATGATGAATGTCAATGCAAACTTTATAATACAGAACTCAAGAATTTTGTTATGAATTTTATGTTACAAATTATGTGTATTAAGACATGGAATGACTAGAGTAGAGATGGAGCTTAATCATAGGTAATTAACGTTTGAAGACAAGTTATTCTCCCAGGTCAAACTAGTCCATTTTTGTGGAATTGCCCATTTATAATTTTTGCCTGTGATTCAAATTCTAAGTTAATTTTATTAATTCTGTTTGTAAAAAATTAATTGAGTTGGGTACCGAATTAGTTGAGAACATATTGAACTAGTTGAACAGTTAATTAAATAGTCGAGTTTGTTAGTTTTTCAAATAAAACATGTTAAAATTTTTGAATAACTTGAAACTTGTATCAAAAAGAAAATTAAAGTTTGAGTAATCAATAAAAAAAAAAAAATTATCTTAAAATTTATAATCTTATTTTTTATTTTTTTTTTCTATTTTTATATTTTAAATTTATTTGATAATTTTTTAGTTATTTAATAATTTTTTTCAAGTTTATTAGTTGTTTCGCAATGATTTAATCTTAGTTTCCAACAAATTTAAACAAGAACAATCATTGCATTAGGCATTGCGTACTCATGGTGTACTTAGTGTGTGTATGTAATATGCTACTTTTGACAAAGAAGTTAACCACAACAATCTTTCTCTTAATTTAGACAAGTAATCATATATAAACATGCATCCGGATATAGAATAGAAAGTGGAGAGCTCTTAATTTTGAAAACACACGAGGCCTAAAAGTTTCAAACCTCGTTATTTCTTCCAATGGCTTTACAATTTGTTGTATGCTTTCATATCTTACACTTTGCATACTTTGCTTTGCTTTACAAAAGCATTTCGAGAAAATACATCCACTACTGTATGTGGGCTGCGTATATGCTATAGCTAGTGTAGGGACATTGACCATTAATTTCCCTTGCGTTCCCTCCTCCCTCTCGAAGAAAAGAATATAAAAGAAATCAATCAATTTTGGTGGGACTAGAACCTACCACTTGGCCGAAAGAGAAAACCTTGTGTTTGAGTGGTCACTCAAATTACAATTGCCAAGTCATGGAATTGGGTCATGGAAATATTGGACCCCATATGAAGACTTTGAATGCAATTGAAATTTTTGAAGAAATGAAATGCTCTCTCTCTCTCTCTTCATGGCAAAGCAAGCAAGCACACTCACTCATTTTGCTTCTTAGCTTGATGGGGACCTTTTATAAGTGTGCAATGCATTACTAAGATCCCACTTTATTAAGTGCTCTTCGAATAAGGATTTCTACACATTGAAACAAAATTGAAAGGGGGATAAAATTGCGCATGGGTGAAGAAACAAAATGGGGTTTTTATTCATTACAAATGGGGGGGTTTTGCTCCACTTTGACCAGACATTCTCTAAAGAAAATGGTCCCAAAATGGAAGAACACTCGGAACCATCTTATAAGATGGTGCCGTGCTATCCTTCCCATCCCAACCCATCCCATTTGGCCCTAATCAATGAACTAATGTGCACGTGTGTCATTATGATTGTACGTACGTAGTAGACCAAATTATTCATTCACACGCACGTGAATTACGCCCAGCCTAATGTACCATTCTTCTCTTTTGGAGAAGTTTTTCAATTCCTTTTTTCTTTTGTTTTAATACTACCAATAATTTCTTGATGCCATTTTCTCAAATATTTTGGCAATTCATCATGTCTAGCTAACTGCGTCCAACATACTCTAGAAAAATAAGTCAGTTCCGCAAGCACCTCCAACCTTGTATGGCAGTTGCCGATTGGTTTGGGATATTCTTTACAATGTTTATGCAGATACAGTTTTGCTAATTGGTAGTTCAAATTTATACATGAATTCTGCTCTCTCCATTCCTCGGTGCTTTTACAGGTGCTGTGGCTGATTTGGTCAAGCTTGCGATTGGTATAATAGAGACTGGAATTTGAACTACGCCAAACATTTTGGGATTCAGCTTACGTTGCTGTTTAGTAATTCTTGGAAGCTCCTTTGACATCATAAGCTGCTTTCACAAGAAGCTGGTTCCTAGAGCAAGGTCATTTAGATTTGAAAGGATTTGTGAACGAGTTGTTCCAGTCTGGTGAGCAATTTCAAGCTGTTCCTCCAGGGGAAGCATCTCGTAACTGCAAAACAAGAAACCATAACAGATTAAACAAGATTACTGGAGGGAAGTTGTGCTTTTAACTCAATTATTTGTGCAGCACAACAATCTGAACTAGCCCCACGTCATGGGAACTATAGCAATTATTTAGGCTGGGAAAACAAGAAGACAGAATTGATAAATGCCATCCATATTCAGGTGCACGGCTGGAAAGAGAGGGAGAGTAAAAGTTATAAAAAAAAGTTGTAATAGAACACTCGCATATAATAGAGGATCTGGCTGCCGAGACTTGAGATTATAGAGACATCTAACCAATATTTTTCTAAATGTGAAATCCTTATTTTCTAGGCCTCTCACTGATACGGACAGGATCTAATGATGTGGTCAAGATTTTAAACAGTGTCTTTGTGGTTGATAATGTTAATAAGAAGATGCAACTTACTGGCTGAGCAGCTCACAGTCAACGATGCTGTCGGGGCCAGGTCGATGAGCCTTTCCTTGTGAGCGGAACTGGCGGAAAGATCTTGGATTTAAGCCAGCAACGTGGGAAACAGCATCAACAAGCTTTTTCTGTAGGGATTGCAACCTACGAAATGTGAGTTCATCAAGAGGTGCAATACACCCAACGCTGCCATCCAGGGTACCAAACAATAAGGCAAAGCGATTTGTTTTATCAGATCCTGGAGCAGCACCAGTTCTATCAGATGAAGTAGAAAGCATCTGCAGCCGCAAGAATTTAGTCACATGGGCACCAACATGAAATTCGGCCCTTGAAAGAAGCTTTTGTCCCTTCCAACTTTCAGACATCTTTGGTGCATAATAGAAAATCTGTTTCAACACATGAAAAGGATTCAATGATGAGTAAACTAACATTACCCAATCTAACAGTCAAACAAGATATCATTATTTCTGCAACTGTATCACTCTTACAATGAAGTATTAAAATGAAAAGATGACCTTCAAACATGGGGAAATTTTACATGGAGATTTCCACAATAAAATCCTTAGTATGAACTTTGCAAAATTTTCTAAGACTTGTGGCCATATCAAGTAGCAGAAGTTAAATATTCAGGCTTCTTTCCTGTGTTGACTTTAATGGCAGATGTCTGGGCATGGATCCAACTAATAAATCATTCTTGAAGTTGAGGCATCAAATAAACCATGAGAAGAGAGCACAAATAAAGATTAAACAGAAAACTGGTGCAGAGTATACATATAAAGAATTAAATGTAGCAATTAAATTTTAGAGCTAAATGGCAGATCATTCCTGCAGCCAAAGATTCCAAACTACAAAAGTAGATAATTTATTTTCATTTTGATAAATGATTCAACCTATAGAAGCTTAATTGCTTTGCTTCTCATGCTACATCTTCTCAACTTAACAGAAACCAGAAATGGTTTATGCCTAAGCACTGACTACTCTAATGATTGTGAACTGATAAAAATTTAAACTTTTGAAGGAATGGATGAAAATCTAAACCATCCAATGTTGTCAATCCAAATCAATGAAATTTCATACAAGTTGTGGCAACTAACCTGAATGTTCTTTTGCTCATCTGAAACCATGAGTGACAGAGTACTTCCATCTATCAAAAACTCTGTAGCAAAACAGTCAAGTGATCCAAAATCCTTGGCCAATAAGTTAAGTTGAGCTCCTTGTTCTTTCCAACTAAGAAAGTATATGCTTTTATGAATGTCACCAAGGAGGATAAAATTTTTGACCTGCCACAGTGTTCATAGGTTCAACAAATTAGAAGAGAGCATAAACAAAAAGCATTGACAAACATATATCATAGAAGCAAATGAACAAACAGCAGGAAATAAGCATTCTTCAACATTCCAAGGGCTTCTTATTTTTTCCATCTTGTTTGTTTGATTCGAATTTCAGTTTCCAGTTGTTAGATAACAAATGCTTCCCTTTCTATGCAAACCCAAATTCTTGCCACCATTCAAGCAGTTTCATATCTAACAGTGAGCAAACTCCCCAGCCATTAACGTCGAGGCATTAAACAATTGACAACCACTTGACCTGGAAGCTTAAACTAATAAGGCTCAAACAATAGTGTTAAGCTCTAAGAGGCCTCCATACATGCAATACCAGATTTTAACTGACTTCTCAGGCCACTCAAGCCCCAAACACAAATGAATGCCAACACAAAAACTAATGCCATCATGGGGAGGAATTTGAACACAAAATGTCTAGGACAAACTGGTTCAATATCATGTTTGGTAAACACTTGATCTAAGAACTGAAACTGATAGGTAATGGTCCTAACAATGGTATTAGGCTCTAACAATAGACAACTACGATAATTACAGAAAAGGTAATAGCATGGCAATGCTTATTACAATAGAACCACTGACCATACCTCAGATTTTTTGTAAAACAAATAACTGATGGCCAAAGAAAATCAGACTGAGGAAATGTTACCTGTTCTCTCTCCTCCTAAAAAAAGGTATTTAGAAGAGATATTGCTGCTGTTAAAGATGCAAAACTTACAATATTTAAGCTCACTACGTACAATGGCGGAGCATCATAAAAAGCGATGCCATTCAACTCAGTACCAGTCCACTCGTGTAAAATAATTTTTGGACCAGAAGCTATTAACAGATGACCTTGAAGAGACGCTAAAGCAGATATAGCACCCTTCAATTCCTTTGAATAAATTTCTGCTACCTGAAAAGTACATGATTTTGAATTAATAATGCATGAATATAGCTTTAGCAATAATAAGAGAGGCATACAAGAAAATTATATCTACATTGTTTGAATGTATGGTTAATAACTGTAAAACAAAATAAAATTGAACTGAAAGCACAGGATTATGTGACCCAAGAAGTACCAAATTCTGAGAATTATCAGCATTTCTTCCCATAGAAAACAAAAGCACACGACCTCTTGCTGCAACATCCTCCCCTTGCACATAAGCAGTTCCAATGGCCAAAAGCACCTCGTTCTCTTTTGTGGCTGTATTCTGAAATAAAGAAAAAAGGGAATATAATATCTAATCTTAATTTGCCAAGAATAAATAACATGAATTCGACCATCCCCTATAAATTGTCCCCTTCTTTAAATAGAGACGTCTAAGCTGTATACTACAAATTGCACTCGCCGAAATGAACTAAGCAGTAATTCCAATGAAATGATACTGATACAGGTCAGTCTTTGGTAATAGAAACTTTTCACATTTGTAGTTTAGGGTATAAACCCGTTGGCTGTATAAATCAACAAACCCAAAATGTTGAATCAAGGATAAAAAGAACTTGAAGATCTAGTTCTGCACGTCCCAGCAAATACGGCTTGAATACCACAAACTATATGATGTAAAACTTAAACTCCAACCAGAAGAGAAACCAAAACCTATTAAATCTGAATTTTAGTTCATTCATATTCTGCTTCAAACTCACTGTTATTATCAAACCCTAAATCAACTTGGTGGCATCAAGGCCTTTTTTAACAGATGAAAGAAAAGTGGCATTTTATTTGCACCATTATTAAACCATAAGTAACTAACCTCAGCCCATTGCAATAAAAAATGAACATTAACACCCCATAAACCTGATCGAATTAATGCTTGAGCTACTGTTGCTAACATAAAACAGTGTACTTCAATCAAGGAAAACCCAGAGACAACTTTTAAACACAAATTTCATCTATAATAACCCCTTAATATTTCTTCTAGAAGCTCCTGTGCATGTCTGGTATTCCTTCACAGATCAGGCTCTTGTCCACTGATCTCTCCACTGATGTCTTTCAAGGCTTTTACTGAAAACATTTCTCTCATTTCCAAGTTAATAAATGAAACACTAATATTAGCAAGAATAAATCCAAAATATGAAGTATGAAATCAACAATAACTACTGCTGCAAAATTTTATGTTCCATCAATATCCTCTCCACAATTTCGTCTCTCCAAGAAACATTTAAAATGAAGGCCAATACTGTAACAAAGGAAAATTATGAATGACAAAAGAGTGAACTTACAAACAGTGTGACAACTCTCACAGTAAGTGCATTTTCAGAACTTTGCATTGGGATTGTAGCCCTAGTTTGCCAAGGACCACCAGTCCTATCCGGTTCTAGAATTCGAACCTCAAACTCATCTACAGAGTAAGTTCGATGGAGTTCAGCAGAACTCAAATTGGGATTGTCAATCTGATGGCCAACTTCTTGATCAATCAGAGATGAAAGAACTTGATTCAGTGGCTTGAGAACCTGCAAAAAAACATATAGCACAGACTCACTGCTCCAGAGTATTTTCAGGGAAAGAAATTATTTAGAAACATATGAATCCTCATAGCTCCAATTGGCTATCAGTTAATAGCTTTTCCACAGAAGGATTACCTTAGCACACAATTGTGCAAAAAAAAGGGCTATATATGGTGAATTTAGACACAGTGCATATCACCGACTAAGAAGCCAAGTAGCTCTAAATCAACTTTACACAATTAAAGTGTCTCTTGGAAACTTATGGTGCATACAAATAGCAAGCAAGAAACTAATTTATACAACTGTCAATAAATCAAGGAAGACAACTATCCAACATTGACAATGCCGAGGAAATTGTAGATAAAAATGAGCAAATGCTCACATCATACCAGATACAAAGCACAAGAATTAACTGAACATGTGGCAGTTGGCAAGCTCAAGAAAATAAGATACACAAAAGGCTTACAACTACATTAGTTTGGATGTACTCCTTTTGATCTGCACATTGTGCCTGTCTAGATACCATATTATGCCAGTATTTCTTTCTTTTAAAAGATTACATTATACAAAACAAAAATCATTAGAATGATAAAAAGTGAACTCACAGGAATGGAAACTATTAGCGGGTACAAATTCTTCTCAGCAAAGTAAGTGACTTGATGTGGAGTGGCTTTCAACGGAATCTAACCAAACCACAGATATTTCATCAATGCCAAAACCATCAAAAATCTAAATGAATTTGTTCAATATAGAACTCAAGTTGCTAAGAAGGATAAGAAAAGGACCCACTTTTTGCACTGGCCAATAGTTGTCATAAGTTGATATGGATGGCAATTGGCAGATCTTTAAAATACCCTGGAAATTTGAGATGCAAAATAATTGTCAAAATGAAAAATGTCTGTTTCCCAAAATGTAGACACAAACAGCCAAATAAGCTCATGTCGAAGTCTTACCTGAGATGTAACATATATGAGCCCATGATTACAATTCACATTATGTAGAACAGTGAAGGCTACAATAGATCCATCACATAGCTGCAAAAACACACACTCACCAAGGGGAGGTAATAAGAGAAGAAACAAACTTTCTAATATAATATAACAACATTCAAATATTATTTTTACTGAATTTGAAAACCACTGCATCCTTCTATATAGATCGGAAAAACAAAAATGAATAAGAAGCCATGACAGCTACAATGACAAAAAACTCATATAGTCAAATGCAGGGTCACAAAAAAGAGGAAGAATTAGATATCTAAACAAAGACCAGAAAAAAAAATTGATAAAAAAATGGGTGCATGGATTAAAAGAAAGAAATTACTGGCATATACTCAAAGACAATTCAAATTAGTATTAGCAACACTCAAATATTCAGAATCCACCAATATTCTCTTATTAGAATTAAAAAATTTAAATCATTATTTTCAATTAAAAAATGAATGCAAACATACTATAAGTACTACACTTTTTTACTCTGATTAGACAGAAAACTGTATTCCTAACCTGTGGATGAACGCGAAGCCTCTCTCTGAATACCATAAACCAAGCTGGTCTTGACCCAGAAAGGAAAAATCCTTGATGACCACTAATATTTTTGAAAATGGTAATTCTTTGGCATGGGGCTCCATCTGATGCCTCCTCCCTCGTGTATGCATCTAGTGGAATGCGAGCAAATCTCAGATTCCGAAGCCTAGAGGCACTAGCAGTGCTTACACTGATAGAACCTTCGGCAGAAATGGAATCATCAATTTTAGAAGCACTCTCCGGACTTTCATATGCATAAGCATGGTAACAAAGAATTGTCCCATCAGTCAATATTGCAAAAAGAAAAGCGCGACTATGATTTCCAGGCCATCTTTGCATGGCTAACTCAACAACCTTCATGTTCTGGATAGTTTCTTTCCTGCCTTGGCCACTCACCTCTTCAGAACATTTCTTAATCTCTTTCTGGGAATCTTTGAGAGGTTCCCGCATATAGGTATCAACAAGGTGGGTTCTTCCAGACACAAATTTATCCACGGTGAAAACAGAATTAAAATTTGGCACATCAAATATTTCCAGGTCACCACTTTCATAACAAACAACACAGTATATATCTCCCTGATCTAGTGGCCCACCATCAGCACCATCAATGGCCTCCCCAATGCCAGTAGAAAGCCATGCATCAGTGCTCGTCTTCCTGAGCCATGGTTCTGGTCCTCTATCATGATACAGTGTACAGGCAGAGACTGGATTCTTGGAGCTTTCAATGGCAGCTGGAGTCTGTATAGAAACAGTGCAGGTAGAAGGATCTGTGATTCAAAGTTCAATGTGAGCCTTATTAAAAATCCTAGAAACAAGAATCCATTAAAGAAAAAAAAGACAAAAAGAGCATGGAAGACAATGCTCACATTCATCAGAGAGGCCCATATATGCACGTAGAACATATACGCATAAACTATATATATTTATGATTCTTTACCTATGCAAGTCCGTGTCTCCCCCTATAGCTCTCCATCGGCAAGTGAGCATCAAGATTAATGCAAAGAACTTTATGCAAAGCTCGCAAACTATTCAAATTGGAACAACAACGTACTAAGAATTCATGTAAAATTACTAGTTAATGGTTTATACAACAAATTTCAGAACTCCAAAATCTAACATGTATACGAATATCTTACACATCTCCATCACACATGTTGGTGTCATCTAATATCATCTATTATATTGGATGTATGTCAAAAGTTACATGGATCAGCTATAAGTAAGAATAGGTATGCAAGTACAGCTTCCTAATTGTTAATCCTAGCAACTGACTTATAGTAACAGTGACAAGGATTAATTTTGATTAAAAAACAAAACTGAGTTCACCAGGTCTCGTCTCCAGTTAGCAAGTATATGTCGTTGTACCACAAATTTTAAGAAATGATGGCCTTGATAACTAAAACAAAAAATTTAATCAACAATTTTAGTTCGACCCACCATGGCTAGTAACTTTTAACAAGAAAAGTACATGCTAAGAAGAACAGCAGTACGCTCAGAATTACGTACAGCAGTTAAGAAGTAATATTAAAAAAAGGCATACCACCAGTGAGAAGCCGAATACTTCCATCACTCATTCTTAGCAACACATATGGATCAGCAATTGAAACACACAACACTGTGGAACTCTCAGAACCAGAATTAGATTCAGAATTTGAAGCTCCGAAGCTTAAATCCTGAGTCATAAAAGAGCCATCTAAAATGCGAGCACCCCGTTCGTAGACCTGGACAACTCGACGCCTAAAGGACAAAGGAAGATGAGCATAAAGAAGATGGCTCAGAATTCTCTTATTCTGTATCAATTAACAATGACTTCAACTAAAATAATATGGAAAAACATATCCAAACAATCCACCAAGGAAAAACAAATTGTATGATTGCCAGTCATCTTTAATTGCAACATCACTTCCATTTAATATTAAAGTTGCTTGAAACTACCAGAACTCAAGAATCATGCCTGGGCATATTAATAATAAGGAGCATCATAAAACTACTTAATTGCAGCATACATATCAGCAGAGCCTTCTTTTTCACCTTTTTAACCCCACAATTCATCACAAACTTAAGGTTGCAAATGAATTAACAATAAAGACAAGACAACATGCAAAAGAATACAAAATTTTGAAAGGGGGCGAGAACTTACAATTATGATATGGTTTAGACCTAGGAGAATAATAGAGGTTCAATTGGTTAAATCAATTAAAATCATATTCTATCCCCCCGTTACAAATTTCTGGCCAGATTTAATGAAATGAACACTGTCTTAAGCATGAGTTAACAACAAAAAACAAAAGAAACATAATTAGAAAATTTTGAAGAATTTTAAAAGAAATGCAGGGAAAAAAGAAACCTTTCCATAGAACAATATTAACATGTTTGTGATGGTAGTTATATGCTCACCTTCCAAACAAATTCCCTGCAGCAATTGTTCTTCCTTGCACATAATAGTCCACACTTTCAGTGACTTCAGTTAAAAGATCAGCTGTCTCAAGTACCTACCCACATAGCATTCATTACACAGGCATCTTGGTTATAGTTGCATATAACAATTGCCTGTGCCTATAACATGCCAATTAATTAATAGAATATCTAACTGCCAAATAACAATTATTTCTAAATAGTAAATGCCAGGATAAAAAATATTTTAGACGTCTGTAAGCTTTAGTTATAGGAAGTTCCTGAGATATTCCATTCCTAACAAAGAATTAGAGAAAAAACTTACCTGATAAGACAAGAATAAATCTAAGATGCAACAGATAATGCTATAAGCAAATGTCAAGAAAATGATGAGGCTCATTGATTTTTAAATTAGGGAAGATAAAATAATTCTTTAGAAAAGCATCCAGCTCTACCAACAAAAAATCTAGAAATATTACAGCACATTCAACTTCACTTCACTAAAAAGAAGTTGGTTTACCATTGTCCGAGCCTCCAAGCTTATAATTAAATATGCATGATATTCATCATCATAAGCAGCCATTCTAGAAGAATCAGCATTATGACTGCGTGAGCTCTTGTGGTAAACAGTCCAAATTCCTTTGCAACCTGGCAATTCAACCTGCAAAGTGAAAAAGTTAGCACACAATGATAGATGCACACCACCACGCTTAAGAGGACCCTTACTGCTTTTAAGAGTGAATAGTTTTACAACATGTGAAACTGAAAATGTGTGTTAATAATAGGAGTTGCAACTAACACAAGTAGTCATACATATCCATGCAAACAAATTGCAATAAGGAAAGTCATCAACAGTTTTTCCGTTTACTGAAACCACCTTATCAGATACATGACATCCCCAATTCATACCAAGTGAACTTCAGACCGTGAGTGGAAGAAGATAAATTTTTATAAGGGTGGCATAGTGCCCTGTAAGGGTCCTTACAGGGTGACTATTTATAATTTTTGTTAGGAAATACTAAGCAAAGTAATCTTTTCTTAGCCCTAACAACAAAGTATTACATGCAGCAATGTCTGAGGAATGCATGTGATTGCATACTCGTGATGCATGTTGTAGTGAAGGATGGTGTGAAACTGGTTGCTCTAACAGGGGTCTACAATCCACTCTTTGAGCTTTCTTGAGTATCATACAATATATGACCTCACTCCCCAAATTTTAGTCCCCTTTAAAGAGGCCCAATGTTCCACAAAACCCCCCACAAAGACTGCATATTGCATCCCCTCCTATTAAATTAATCTGTGACACTGTGCTATATTGCAATTTAAGTTTTAACAGATGGTATAGTGGTAATATGGAAAAGGATTAATGATTTTTTTTTTTTTTTAATGATTGGAAAAAAATATACAGGGAGCCCACAAACAAACCTCAGTAATCATCTCTGGCCGAATTGACTGCCGAAGTATACACAGCGCACCATTCTTCCCATGACCAGAACAGCACACCTGACAAAAATACACAAGACAAAGTAAGTAGAGTTACTGAGACTGGCACCACTGGAACCAAACCACTGTCTAATAAAAGAAGCACCAGCAACTATCTCAAGTTCTTGACCTGCAAAATAATGGTTCCATAAATAATATATCTACTAAAAAAATAATCCAGCAGTACCCTATATGTAATGCAGGACTAAGAAACAGCAAGCACTCACAAGCCTGTAATACTTGCAAAAGGATCCCAAGAAAATATGGTCAAGTCGAAGCCTATAACATGTCATTCTTCCATGTTTCTTTCCTTAATTATGCAGATACGGAAAAAGTTGAAACTGAGTTCAAAGGACTAACCAGTTCATAATTACTTTGTTTAGAAATTCCAGTTGCACTTGCATCAGCATTTATTCTCAAACCATAAGAGAAGTCCTTTAAAGGTCCAATATTAACCAATGAATCCCTCACGGCAAATGAGAAAGTTTTCTGCATGCATGAGGAGAGAAAATAACATTACAAGGGGGAAAAGAAAGAAAGATTCAAAACTAAATAGTAACAATAGATCAAGCGTCAATTTTGTTAAGATTAAAAAGCAGCCTCTTGACAATAAATGCAATCAATAGAATGGAAAGTAAAGATGCTTGCTTATCACTCTTTCTTTCTTGGGCAAAGGAGTATACAATAATAAAGAAAGCTCACAACAAACCAGCTACTTCTCAAACCAACTAGACACAAATTTTGGAGCAATAAGTTTCTGATAAAGAAAATGGCAAAATGAGAATGCAGTAATAAAGGTCAAGGCAGAATTTATGGCTACAATCATGAAGATAATATCAAATCCCTGCAGAAAGCTACTAAGTCGTAAGACACAACTAAACCAATAATGTAAGGTTCATCAACAGATACCCAAGCACTTAACAAAGACTAATTGATCAGAATAAAGAGTAGTTATTGATAGAAGTTTTTGACTTCAAAAGAAGTTAGTTTTTTGAAGGCTGATGCCGCTATATTTGGCAGCAGGATAGTGGCATAATATTTTCTTTGACTTGAATCTTATAGCCACCACCTTCAGCCGTTAGTATTAGGTCTTAATTAATACTTCTTCTCATGAGTAAAAATTAGAGCAGAAAAATTATGTAGAGCATGGTACACAACCTGTGCCGAATCTGTGTTGTTAGGAGCTGAACCATACAAGGAAAGCTCTTCACCACTAACCATATCTTGCAAAGCATCAGAAGAAGACCTCCGCAATCGCTTTGTTGAAGGAGCATCAACTTCAATATCTCCATACTGAAAATAGTGAAAAGCATAAATTATTCCCGTATTGGTTTTTGGAAATCAACAAAAGAAATATCAAATGAGCTAAGAAAAAAAAAATTGGTTCCAATGCACTGCAAGATTTGTTGGTAACATCGCAACTTAGTTTCTTTTGACATGCATATGCATGCCAAATGCCAAGAGTTGTCAATTTGATAGCAACAAGATGAATTACAGAATCAACTTGAAAGGCATAAAAATGTCAAAAGTCGATAACTTCCACACACCTCTTCCTTCAAACCCGATGATAACACTGAGGTTCCTGATCCACAAGAAAACTGCACAAGCAGACTGTCTCCCAACCGACTACCAAGAAAAAATAATGAATTTCCTATTGTTGCAATGTCCTGTAAGAATATAAGTAAATTTTCGTAAAATTAAACTTAAGCACAAAAATTTAAATCAATATGTTAAATTGATTCGGAGCCAAAAGTAATTGGCAAAAAGAGTCTAACAAATGCAGCTCACCGAAGTAAGTACCGATGGATTAGACTTGGAAAGATCAAGCCTCTGCACAACCCTTCAAAAGAGAAAAGAAATAATTAATACAAGCAATAGCAAAGAAATCAACTTCTTTACAATTTATCACCAAGAAAAAGCGAGAAAAAGAAGAAGAAGAAGAAAGAATATTCATAACAAAATAGCATTTCAAATAATATACATATAAATTTTGATTCACAAGAAAAGGCTAGTCTGACCAGCTTTTCTTGAGTCTTTCTAGCTGGGAATTGAATCAGCAATTTTCCTATAAAAAGTGAGAGTAGGAATTTTCTTTCAGAGTGTAGTCAGCTTAAATGACTGCTTCAGAAGAGACAATACAAGAACTAATAAGGCCCTTGGTATTAAACTGCTTCTATGGTTAATCCAACAAATGTCATAGAAGAATTTCTGTAGAGAGTTTCCAGGCAATTGCTTGTTTTGAAATCAGTCACAATTCCCTTTAAAAAACTTGCAAATACACATAAATACCTAGGCATACAATTCACACACACACAATTGCCTTTAAAAAACTTGCAAATACACATACATACCTAGGCATACAATTCAGACACACACACACACACACATATCTATGAAATCTATGTAAAAATATGAAACATCAATATGAAAGCTCCTGGAGCAAAATTTATCCGTATTTTCAACTAAAGATTTAATCTGTATCACTGTGCATTAACTATCAACTGACAAATGTTCTATTACCTTTGTTAATCTGTACTAAAAATATCAAACCGTGATCATGAAGTCCAGAAAACAGAATTTCAACAATCATCAATTAAACCAATTGGAATGAACAGCACAGTAGGTCTGAAAAAGAGGACAAATTTTATGGTTTTTCCACCTTCCCTACATATACAAGGTGCTTTTTGTCATTTGTTTGTGCATGCAGCACAGAGACATGTTGGACTAAAACCCCATCCGCTACCAAATAGGAAAGAAAACTCTGTGAACACCCCCTTTGCTTTATCTTGGAATAGATGAAATCAGGAAAAATTTTTATAAAAAAAACACTTATTTCCACTCAGTTACAAAATAGTGCAAATAATTCAAACATAAAATGATGCTACCAAGTGTTAACTCACAACATAAGTACAAGATCTTATTATTTAGCCCAAAAAAAAATTTAAGATATGAAAAAAAAAATTAAATTGAGAAAGGCAAATTCCTACCGCCCATCATAAACAAGGGTCAGAAGTAATAGATCCCCAGTTTTTGTTGACAGCAATGCCACATCATTTAGCAACCAAGTAGCATTGGCAGCATCAAGTTCCACACTGAAACTGGATCTTGGCAGCTCTTGACTGAAATGAAACCAATAAATACAGCCAACATCAACAAAACTGGGAAGGAAACTCAGTAAAGGACCTTAAAATCAGGTTTTATACAATTTATTGATCCCCAAAAAACACAAGCAGTAAACAAAACCTCTAAATATACATACATGTATGAAATGAAGAAATTTACAGGATTTCTTAAAACTCCACATATAAAACTGCCCTGGAATCCTTAGCAACAGTTCATAACTAAACAACATAATAGTAGATGCCACTTTCCAAAACAAAAAAAAAAAAAAAAAATCCAATTTCAAAGAAAAGGAAAATTAAGTCGGATACAAATATAAGGTCTATTACTCAATACACCAATTATTAAAAACATCATCTTAATCTATTTGTTGTGGGGTGAGAGAAAGAGGGAGGTTAGACTCTTGACCTGCTATCAACAGAAACTGCATAATTGTTCAAAGCCAACGCACATGAAGCTGACTGCACAAAACAAGAGAGTGGAGTGTTATACAGCATGTATATGAATTTCTTAAGACCACAGAACTTACACCACTCAATCAAACCCTCAAAAGGATACTGAAACAGAAAAACAGGATAACTATACCTGACTATGATAGTGAATTGTGTTTGCACCAACCACAAGAACACCACCAATTGGCGATGGCACTGCCAGTAGCTTGTAAGCATCATGCGGGAGATTCTGACAAGACATAAATGCAGTTTGAATTTAAAGATAAAAACATCATCATGGAATGCACAATTCCACAGATAGATAATTCATGGGTATATGACATATCATGGATGTGGAAGCTAGAAGATTAAAAGTGATTGTTTTGTGATTATATGACATAATCTGTGCTCTTGTTGCAATGACTAGTACATTTGCAGTCAAGCAATTTTTACAGGTGGCACAGCAGCTTTATGTTTAAAGGACATTTGTGGATGAATTATGGTGTAAAAGTAACACAAAGACACTGCAAAAAATAATATGGTTATTAGTTGATGTAGTCATATTTCAGCAGTTGCAGTGTTACACAGTATTAAGATCCAGTCCAAATATCTAAATTGTTCCAAGTATATTTAGCATTTCCTTCAGATAAGTTTAATCCAGATAAGAACACACCATGGCCGACCATATAAGGGGATGCTGCTTTAAAGTTGTGCTGATACTTAGAGCAGAAAGCATGCTAGTGTGGTGCTTCCATGAGACACGCCCAGCCCAAGTAAGTTCCCGCTCATGAAGGATGACCATAACAGGCTCAATATAACCTGTAAGACAGATTATACCAGATTTAGAAAGGTATCAATCTCTGGTTAAACAGCCAACAAGCAAGAGAAAATTAGTTGAAATCATATTGTTTTTGTTTTTCTGGGTATAGAAAGGAACATTCAGACCAAATTCTTTTAAATTGAGAAAAACTTATACTTATTAATAAGGGCCCAACAATAGTATTTAACCCCTAACATTCCCTCTCAAATGCAAGTCACATGAATCAAAAATAACCATAACCTTTTGGAACCATAATGAAGCTCCATTAAGAATCACAATGATGCAGAAATTGACCACACCTGATAGACTACCAAACTTTTGATGGCTGATGTCTATAACAGTAGCAAACACCTCAGGATAATAGGAAACTAAAAGAGTGATTTGTATATTATAACATTTTATGACTTGGGGCAAGTTGCAGCAACTTAAAACAGAGATAGACATGTCAAAAGGTAGTTTAAGAAGAAAGTGAGATAGAGAAAGATAAGATGGGATGAAAATAATGACTAAAATCAATACAAAAAGTTAATAAAAGAAGAAGCATCTAACTCAAAACATCCAAGGAGCTTGTAACAGAATCCAGAAATGTTTATTCATTCTTCATTCCTCAAAAATGACATTACACCAATTTCATAACCTAGACTTGAAAACCCAGCAACCTTTGAGATCCAGTTTACTAGTTGGCCATGACTTGGACTAGCCAAGAACAGTTTAAATTGACCCATACAACCAACCAGACCAGCTACTGAAGGAAACAGAAAAAGATCAAATACCCGAGAGCAAAAATCTAAGTCACCCTTATATCCACAAACTTGAACCTTCCATTCTTCTTACAAAAATAAGTTAAGAATCATAAACAAAGAAACTTTGAAACTGCTTAAAGTAGATTTTCTTTATTTTAGCTGTCAAAATTTTGCTGTTTTCCATTTGATATTTGCATCATCAAATTATAAAGATCAAACACTACTATGCAGCTCATACATGGCATCCACTATAGCTATCTTACATAAAACAAATCTACATATGCTATTTACATATACAAACATACATACATATCTGACTTATCATCTAATTCATGTATGATTATGATACTAATCAATGATATATTAGTCAGTAACACTCACCGTGTACAAATATGAAGTCTTTTACATGCTTCATGTCCAAATCTCTTAAATTGATTGCATAAGATGACTCAATGCGGGTAGAAACTCCACCTCCAGATCCAAAATTATCTTCATCTCCAACCAAGCCAGATCCACCCTAACAACCAAATTTTCCAAATTGAAATTTTTTTAAAATAAAACATATAAAAAAATATAAAGCGCAACCTATTTAATAGATCAATATTAAGCCCGTAAAAACAAACGCATAAACTTTCATAGTGAAACTACGAGAGGAGAATATTAGCAGCTTGTAGCACTTCATCTGAGATTTTTGAAAGGGGTTGGGTTGTTCATCATAAGGTACATAAAGTTGACAAACTAACACCAACTTACATTGTTAAATCCTTAATTGAATAATGCATCTAGCATCAATTTATTAATAACGTTTATGGTTCACTATATTCTAGTTGTGATGCTGCTTCAGTTATGGCCAGCTAATCAGATACTTAGGATACCACTCAATATCCATCAGTATGCAACAATTAGGAATTTCAACAGGCTGTATGTACTAAAAGCGAGATTAAATTCAGTCTCCAGGTTCTATGGACTTACTTCAAGGAAGACTTGAATAGGGGATGACATCAAAATATGAAGAATGACAACAATGAAAAGTTTGTAGCCAATGCAAATAGGCAAGTCCTATTTAACACCTTTCAGTAAACAAACACTTCGAATTCTTATACAGCTTCTCTTAACATTCAGTATAAGTATTTGAAAAGATAAGTTTCAAGCATCAATTTGAAAGAATAACGAAAGGAATACAATTCACCTAAAGCATATATTTGCACATTATCAGATACTCTATTCCTGTAAAAACTTTTTGATGAGAGAAGAAACACCATTGTATGATGAAAGTGGAGTTTGGAATTTTGAGGAAAAAGCAATGCATTTTATTTGGACCAGAAAGATATTAATGCTTAAAGAGACATAAAGCCACAACTATTTAGAAATATATAGGAGGCAAAAGAGACCTGTGCAGCCTTAAGTACTATCATTTGCAATCCATAAAGAAGAACGCTGGCACACCTGCCTTGAGGATCAACCTTTATCAATGGGCCTCTTGCAAATGATTCTCTACCTCTTTTCAGATGAAGCCACTCTGGACCCTCAAAACAATGCATTGAGCTGAAAAAGGAGATCAACACCTATGAACAAGCATTATCTTTTTTTCCTTTTGGCCTTTGATAAGAATATGAATAAGCATTCTTCTAACATAAGAAAACAAAATATCACATAAAAGAACAAGTTTAACAAAGCAGCATTCACGAATGAAGATAGTTTATAACAGACAACCTATTTGTTTGAGAAAAACATATAGGAATGCAGTATTCAAAAAAATAATGAGTATTCTAACCCAAGACAAACCAGCATAATGACTAGTCAACAAAAATAGCAATGCACAAGATATCATAAACAAACAGAAGCTTGTTTAATACATATATTCCCAGGTGCCATGCATTTCAGACCAACATCATGTACCTCTTATGCTGCAAAAAGCATACAATTCGCAAATGTTAGCAGCTGCCCCAACTTATTTGATCATAATTTCTTCTAGTGAATATGGTTAAATCTTTGGAATTGGCAATATTATAGTCTTGTTTATTTCTCCCAATCCCTCCAATTTTCACCCTCCATCTCATCTTCTGCCTCTTTCTCAATGCAATACTGGAAATCCCACCAATTGAGGCAGCTCAAAAGTTAAATAAATTTACAGCAAGCCATGAAAGACTGAATCGACAAGATAACATGAGTTTTAATTGATTATTATCAAGGCTGAACCTTTTTGCATTTGGGGGGGAAAAAAAAAACCACACACGCATATCTACCCGTAGCTCCTTTTACATCCTCAATTTCTCAATATGTGCCAATATACTTGCCTTCAATTGCCCAATTCATCCTAGCAAAAATTCAAGTTATACATAATTAAGAAGCTATTATATTGGATTTAGATTTCACATTGAACAGTGAGGTAGACTGCTTCATCCTAATAGTAATAGAAAAGCTGAGACAGGTTCCACTGTCAATGTGAGACTTGAAGTTGAGTCTAATAAGCAAATCGTCAATATTTACAATTTTCTGGCTGCCCGACACAAGCAGAGATGGAGAAAAATAAAAAGAGAGAGAGATTGTTGATCAGATGGAGTGAACAGA
>CP135558.1:6861666-6939685 GCA_032402905.1 Khaya senegalensis | reverse complement strand
TTTTTTGTATTTTTGAATAATTAAAAATTATTATTATTTTTATTTATTTTAAAATATTAATATAAAATGGGCTAGAATATTTCAAAATACTAGTTTAAACCCTGAGAAAGAACGTCCACGTCAGCAAAGCTCGACTTTAGCAAACGATCTTCAACGGTCCAATTTCCGCAAAAGACTCTCTCTCTTTCTCAATCCTGCTCCCTATCAACTTCTTTTGCATTAATATTTCAAGTCTTAATTTCTGCACTCTCATTTTCCAGGAAAGGAAAATCCTCAGGAAAATACACAAACTCTCACTTCTGCTACGGATAATTATTCAGAAAGGCCAAGCACTTGCTCATTGTTGCTCAGGTTTGTCGTCGGATCTCCACTTCCACCCTATTTCCTCTCCTTTTCTCAATGATTTTTTTGGGCTTTCGAGAAAATGCAGGAAAAGAAAAGTAAATTCGAATTAATTAGACTTTGAGTTGTCGTGTTTTTAGATTAGAGATTGTGGAAAACTATCTATAACTCTAGCGTAATTCAACCATTTCATATTTTTATTTCGTTTTGGTAGTTCAAAGAAATCTATTCCTTTTGCTTTTTGATATTGATGATCGGAGTCTAACAATGCTTGCGTTGCGTTGGTACTTTCAGATTTCAATCCTTGTCCTCACAAGTTATATTCCGGTTTTTTTTCCTATTTAACCTTTTTCAATCGAGAGAAATGAAATCATGATGTTGAAAAGAAGTTAAATTTGAACAAATATTTGAGAATTTGATCTTGTTTTTAAAATTTGGGTGTGTAATTTAACATTCACAATCCACATTTAATAGTCAGGTTTCAGGAAATTTAGGTATATGCACAATTTGTTTCCTTCTCGTTCTTTACCGTCCTTTTTTCTCCGTTATTATTTCTTTTATGTGCCTTATCATCACTCAATCAATGATTCTTGTTTCGTGGAATTACGAAGATAACTGTTTTGGCAGGCCTAAATAGTGTAACATGTTTGATGTTAACAATGCCCTTCAGCAAGGGGAAACAACTAGTGGATCACTTCTATCCGAACTTCAGGTTCTTTAGAAATCCTTACACAGAAAGTGAATTAACTCTTTAGTTTTTGGGATGATCCGGTTTTGTTCCCATGAATTATCTTTCATGTACTCCCAGTTAAAGAAAGTATCTTTGATTTGCCATAATGATCAGATAATCTGGGATGAAGTTGGTGAGACAGATGCTGATAGGGATAAAATGCTGCTTGAGCTTGAGCAAGAGTGCCTTGAAGTATACAGAAGAAAGGTGGATCAGGCCAATCGATGTCGAGCACAGCTTAGGCAGACAATTGCTGACTACGAAGCTGAGCTTGCAGCCATCTGTTCTGCAATGGGGGAGCGACCAGTTCATCTTAGGCAGGTTAGAAATTATTTGGTTATATCATCTGTAGAGGGGAGAGTTTGTTATTATGATGTTCACCCCTTGTAGAAGTAATGGGCAGTGATTCAAATGTGGAGTTCTTCGAACTTGAAGTAGTTAAATCATGAAACTCATTGGTGGGGGTTCAAATCAGTACCTACATACATTGTGAAGCATTACAATAGAAAACAAAAACTAATAAATAATAGATTTAGCTTCAGTTTTTCCTTAGTGTTTTTGTTTCAATGCCAACTGTTGTTGGTAACTAAGTTGGCTGGATTGTATTTGTATATAAATGATAAACCATGGTTTATAGTTGTTCTAAGTTTTCAGAAATTAGGTCAGTTAAACTTGCACACTTTCATTGAAAAAAGAATTACAAAGATAAGAGAGTCCTGTGGAATCCTTAAGTCTGATTTCAGTTAATTAGCAGTTATTGCTTGAATATATAGATAATTCTTTATCACTTCTTTTACTATTTTGGTTTTTTGAAATACATTTTGTGAATTTTCCTGTGTTTATTATCTACTTCAAACAATTTGCTTATGGGGTATGGCCTGTATTTTCAGTCCGATCGAATTGCAGAAAGCTTGAAGCAAGAGCTCATGAGAATTCTTCCACAGCTGAAGGAAATGCGGAAAAGGAAATCTGACAGAACAAACCAATTTGTCGAAGTGTTAGAGCAAGTACAGATGATAAAAAATGAGATCTATGGATCAACAGTATATTTTTCTTCTGAAACAGTTGTGGATGAAGCAGATTTGTCTTTGAGAAAGCTTGAAGAATTTCACAGAGAGCTCCATGAACTTCAGAAAGCGAAGGTTGAATGATTTTATTCTCTTTTATTTTTGTTCTGGTGTAATTAAACATCAGATGTTATCTTTGAACATTTTTGAACTTGGTGATTTATATTCTTTGTACGCAGAGTGATAGGCTGGAGCAGGTACAGGACCACCTTAACACTTTGAGTTCTCTTTGCTCAGTGCTTGGCATGGATTTCAAGCACACAGTTAGTGAGGTTCATGCAAGTTTTGGTGACACTGAAGGTTCAAGAAGTATAAGTAACAATACAATTGAACAGCTGACTATTGCCATACACAAACTGCGAGAGGTTAAGATACTGAGAATGCAAAAGGTAAGTAGGTGTTATAATTATTTTTATCCATTGATGATTTTAGTTTTGTTCTGACGAGTAATTCAAAATTTTGATTTTAGTTTTCTTCTGATGAATAATTCAAAATTTTCTCCTTTCTATTTGACCATAACAATTTACAACTCTTTGAGCCATGGCAGCTCCAAGATCTCGCAACTACCATGTTGGAGCTATGGAATTTGATGGACACGCCTGTTGAAGAACAGCAGATGTTTCAGAGTGTTACCTGTAATATAGCTGCTTCTGAACATGAAATAACTGAACCCAACACTCTCTCTGTGAACTTCATTAATTATGTAAGTTACTAGCATATGAAAACTAGTTATCCTGAGCTTCTCCCAGCCCTCTTAATTTTTGTATTTTAAAAATTCTGTTTTGATTTGCTTCGGGTGTGCTAAAGAGGTGAATATATTTTTCAGGTGGAGGCAGAGGTGTCTCGTTTGGAAGAATTGAAGTCAAGCAAAATGAAAGAGCTTGTTCTGAAGAAGAGGTCAGAGCTAAAGGAGATCTGCAGAAAAACACATGTGGTTCTTGACAATGATAGTTCGTTTGAATGTGCTATTGAAGCCATTGAGTCTGGTATCTGCTATTCTAATAAATGAATGTATCAGTGATATTATTTTTATATCAAATTTTCACTGACTTCTTGAATATTTCTTTGAATGCAGGAACCATGGACCCAGCTAATGTACTTGAACAGATTGAACTTCAAATAGCTAATGCTAAAGAGGAAGCTTTCAGCAGGAAAGAAGTGCTTGAAAAGGTTGAGAAATGGTTGGGAGCTTGTGAAGAGGAGTGCTGGCTTGAGGAGTATAACCAGGTTGGAAGTTACACCATCTCTTTAAATTTCATAATATCTTAATTCATGCACAATTGTGACCCCTGGTGTTATGCAGGATGGTAACCGATACAATGCTGGAAAAGGTGCTCATCTTACACTCAAGCGTGCTGAGAAAGCCCGTTCACTGGTTAATAAACTTCCTGGTATGTGCTGCTGCTGCCTCATCAGAGTTGACAACTTGCATTTAATAGAAGCTTCAATTTGAGATTTAAATGCAATGGAACCATTGGCTTTATATCCGTGGGTCCAGACCCCATTTGTTTCTGTTTATGAGAGTTCTGTTAGTTTGATAAAATCTTTTATTTGCAACTTTTTTGTTCAATCATGGAGCAACTCTCTAAGTTACTTTGGAGGATTAAAACAAATTTTTTAATGCATCTCTTACGCCAGTTTAGTTTGTTATTGGGATGATATTTCTCCCGTCTCTATTCTTTTTATAATTTGGCTGTTGTAAATTGTATTATATTGGCCCAGGAATGGTAGAGGCATTGGCTTCAAAAACCATAGCATGGGAAAGGGAGAGAGGTGTTGATTTCTTATTCGATGGTGTAAGTACTTTTCTTGTATTTCCAAAGGGGTAGATGCCTGAGTGGTTTCATTTTATCCTCATGCTTACTGTTGGTTACTTCTCTGAAGATAATCTAATGTCTTTCCTTTTACACCTTTCAGGTTCGTCTAGTTTCCATGCTTGAAGAGTACACTATATTACGACAAGAGAAGGAGCAAGAACGCCGTAGGCAGAGAGTATGAACCTGCTATTTTTCTCTTCTTTTCACATCGTGGATAAAAGTTATATTGTTCCGCTTACTCCAGTTGCTTTTCTTCTTGATATTTTGGAAATTATGATCTATTTATAACTGTATCCTTTAGGACCAGAAGAAACTTCAGGGACAAAATATAGCCGGGCAAGAAGCACTCTATGGATTAAAACCAAGCCCTTCAAAGGGCCAGAGCGTGAACAAAGCCCCTAGAGTTTTGACTGCAGCTGCAAGCAATAAAAAAATTTCTGTAGGAGGAGCTGTGCCTCAGATTCCTAAACCTGATTTACTTAGCTCCACCAAAGCTACTACTCATTCACGTCCTCCTGCTAAGAAAATTGACTGTATGCTCCAAAATGACCATTTAAATCTACATCTGGGTGATGGTTTCACAGCTGTATCTGCTGGTAAATTCTTTTGAACCACACGCTTACACATCATATGTTATGTCTTTATCTTATATAAACAAAAAGGTTTATGGCCAGAGTTTCACAACAATATTTTATCAGCTGAGTTTCCTGACACAAAAAATGTAATAAAAAAGGGGGGGCGGTAGAGGTGGGTGAGTGTGGGGGTTTGGGGGGAGGGGGGTTAGGGGCGGTTGAAAAAGAACTCTTAGGTGGTATTAATTTAGATCCTGCATAAACAATTTTAGGTAGACAGTATACGTGTTGAGATGGTAATCATAGATGACGTTATTTTACTCTTTTCATTTTCCATTTTGCAGGTGGGAGAGGTTTGGACACTGCTGGTGGTCCTATTAAAAACCACTGCTTAGGTGCTGTAAGTGCTTGTGAACCAAAGTCACCAATGATGCGGAAACCATTTTCACCCATCTCTTGCACCACACCATCAAAATCCAATATGAATAACTTGTTGGATAATTTGAGTACACATGGAGAGACAGTAATACAAAAAGCAGTTCCCCCTAATGATCTGTCATTCACTACTCCTTCGAAGACAACTACATTTGTGGATGATGAGAACAGGACTCCAAAGGCACTGCCAATCCCCGTTCCCACGACACCTTCAACAATTTCAGTATCAATGCAGACAGCTATGACTCCTGCACCTGCGCCTGCTCCGGTCCCTTTTGGCGCTAATCAAGTTGAGGAAACTGTAGAAGAGATTGAGTACTCATTTGAGGAAAGAAGAGCTGGTTTTATCATACCAAAACCCCATATCAAGCCAAGATAAAAGTTCAATATTTCAGCTACATTAGGATGACAATCAAATTGTTGTTTCTGCAGGAATAAGTCAAGTCAATTGTTATTGGCTTTTTCTGGTTTGTGTATATAGTCCACCGGCTCTGAACAAAGACTAGATTGTTGACTGCTTAATTTGAGCTTTTACTTCTGAATGTGCTTAAGAAATCAAACGATTCATCTTCCTCTCTCTGCTACATCCTCCTGAACTTCCACTGACCTGAATTGTACTCATTGTAAACTTATCTTCCTGCCCATTTTTTAATTATTCTGCTAGACAGCAATAAAACTAAAATTCTTTGTGGGTTTAGGATAAAGTTCAGAAGAAGCTGCAAAGCAGAAGTAGATTTGGCTCTCTTTTGGCTTGTTTAAAGTGGCATTAACAGTGGATTGTTCAAAGTAAAAGGGTAATTAGTGAGTTTAATATGTGTATTAGTCAACTTTAATGAAAACTGAAAGAAAACAAAGAAGGGTGTTAGTGGTTGTGGTTGGAAAAATGGCATGCCTCTAATGTTAGCTTTACAGCTTTAAATATTTCTTTTTTGAAAAAAGCCATTTTCTTTTCCCAAATTTATTTATTTTTTTATTTCAAATTTCTTATCTCCTCCCATTTATTAATTAATTCATCTTTATTAAATATTCAAGACGGACGTGAACCATTTTCTTAACCAAAATTCATACTTTGAATTTTGCAATTAAAATATTAATTATGAGTTAAATTACTCAATAATTAATTCATATGAATGTATTTTAATTATTATTATTTTGATTTTCCATTTTTTCTTCTTTATTTATTTCTCCTCCTTTTCCTGCAAAACCCTAAATTCGTTTCGCTTGAACAATTTCGGTAATCACAAAATATAGTTTGTTCATTTTCTTGTAAGCTCTTCATTAATTTTTTTTAGTCAAATTTACAGTCAACAGTCAAGCTCTGTGCATTCTCGGCAATGGGGGAGATTAAAGCCACGGAATTGTAGCTGTACTGCTGTGTTTTTAATTTTTCAGGAGTCAAACAAGTTCCTTGTGTTCATTTCTTTTAAGTGTTGAAGTGGGTTCTCTTATCTTAGGTTGTAAAATTTTTTTAGAGGTTTTTGTTTTGTTGTGTTGCTCTTTTTTGCATAAAGTTTGAATTTTTCTCGTTAATCCTGTTGGAAAATATTTTTTTTAGTTCTTCTAGGGCTTTTCTCTGTAAAAGCTTGTTTTTTGAATGCTTAGTTTTCATAGTTTCGGGGGTGGTTATTAGGGTTTTAGAGACTGATAAGTTTTCTAGGGTTTTTACTTTCTTGATCTATGAATGGAGGGAAAAGAAGAGAATAATACAAGGCCAGGGGTAGCTGTGAAGGGAGATGAAGCCCCAGATAGCTTCAGGGTGGCTCCTAGAATTGAAAATCTAGCTCCATTTCTCACGCCCGCTGTAACATCAGCTGCTGCGGAGTCTTCGCCGGCACCAGTAAGCATGGTAGCGCCTTCCGCATGCACGGGCACGGTCTCGGTCCACAGCACAGGCACGGGAACGAGTACGGAGACGAAGAAGAAGAGAGGGAGGCCCAGAAAGTACGGCTCAGATGGGACCGTAACGATGGCATTATCGCCCACGCCGATTTCCGCGTCAATTCCTATGACCGGAGAGTATTCCGCTTGGAAACGGGGTAGAGGACGGCCATTTGATTCCATAAAGAAGTCATATAAATATGAATACGAGAGCCCAGGTAAAGGAATATTTCTGGTAGTTCTTCCTGTTTTTAAATTGGTCCATTGAATGATTATTGGAAGTAATTGGTGTCGCTGTTTATGTTTTTTAGATGTTACTGTTACATTGGAGATCATGATCTGTTGCTCTAACCAAGTAGTGTTAAAGTTTCGTGCAATTATTGAAAGTTTGAGTTGTTGGTACTGTAAAAAGTTACAAGTGGTGGTTCGGTTACGTGGGTTGAAGTGTTTCTGATTTTGAGTTTTATAGTTGAATAGTGGATATTTGTGGGGTTTCATTTGGGGGTGGGACCATTATCTCTGATTCCTACCTGTCTTGAATTAATGGTCATTGTGTGATAGAAGATGATTTGGTGAAGATACTGTAAAATGAGGAAATCTTTCTCTGCTGGCGAAAACACTGGTCTTGCTGCTTTTCTTGATGAAAAAAAAAAAAACCCAGAATCCTACAAGGAAACAGGAAGAAAGGATTGTTAGAGGCACCACCCTGTTATAAACTCATTAGCGATGTTACTGGTCTAAATCTGACATGATATAATAATAATTTTCTTGGACCAGCTGACTGCACCGAGAACTGATTGGAATTATTGAATTAAGTTGCACAAGATATTCAAAGAAAAAAAACATGAACAAGAACTTGAGACATTTATCCGTAACTATATTGAATGATTTTTAGGTAAATGGTCAAACTTCAGAATAGGAAAAAGCTATCTTAGGTGTATTGGTCAAATAATAAAATGGAATCCTAGCATAAGCTGTTTTTGGTGAAGCAGGAATCAAGAATTCAGTTGCTACCAGTAAACGGAACCTAATGACAGCATTATGTAAAATTATAATTTATTTTGAGATGCTAGTATGCCATATCACTAGTCATAGAAAAGTTAAAAAATTGTAGATTTTGTGTGACATTTATTCATTTTCTTTATGTCACACTCTGTAGATATGTTTTTTTGGTGTGATTAGTGCCTTGTATTTACATTTTTAAAGATTAAACTTCAAATAATTGAAATACCACCCTGTACAAAGAGGTATGTTTGTTCAATTTTGTCAAAATTGTGGGGAAGAAATGCAGGGTAAAGAAGTTTTGTCGTTATATTGTCAAATATTTATTTTATTAAATAACCAATTTATCGTTTGCTCATTGATGGGGAATTTTTATTTTCTCTTCTGTTTGCTCAGGCACTTCACTGAAACTTGTAATTTCATGCAGTGATTTTGTCTATGTTTGATTTATTTACTTGTTTTCAGTTAAATTATGAGGAATATAATTTTTTATTTTAAGGCATAATCACACAAATGTGGAGTTGTGAGTTATCATTTTAACTATGCTAATTTCTTTTGTGAAATATTGCTGTGCAGGTGACAAAATTGCATACTTTGTTGGTGCAAATTTCACACCCCATGTACTCACTGTTAATGCTGGCGAGGTATGCCTTGAAATATATGTCACTTCAAACTTGGTGCAATCAGTGAGTTGTTATTGTCATTGTTTGTATTGTTGCCTCCTGTTTCTTTGTTCTTTTGTATGGAGTTCTGAAGCATACCTTCATTGACTTTTTTCTCTTTGTTAAAAAGAAGACATATCATAGCCCATAAATTAATCTAAAACAGAATAAAGAATCTGTCACGTATTTATATAAGTAGCATAAAACACTGGTTTACTGGTATGATCAACCCAATGAAATATAGGTTTCATCAGACCTAAAAGTAATGATGGGTTATGTGCTCATTTATTTTTGTTCAAAGGAAGAAATACATAGATGATGCTAGATGATCTTCTTTTTCATTGTTTGTTATCCCCGCTGCATTATTTGCTACTTATATATTTGTTTGATTATTTATCAGTCTATTGATTGGTGTCAGATTGGTTATATCTGATTTGTATGCCTTAGCAGAAAATTTTCTTGTCTCAAGACTCACTATTCTTTCCTGGAGATGAAATATTTTTGTGGTTGGAATATTTTATTTAAGCTATTGATTTAGAATGCCTTTAAATTATTTTAGGAATGACTTCTTGAATCTTTTTCCAATGTACAATGGTTTTTTATTCTGTTTTTCAGTGATATAACTTTTATTATGCTTGCTATAGGATGTTACAATGAAGGTTATGTCATTTTCTCAACAAGGCTCTCGTGCTATATGCATCCTCTCTGCAAATGGTACAATTTCAAATGTTACACTTCGTCAGCCTACATCTTCTGGGGGTACCTTAACATATGAGGTGTGGCCCTCATCCTTCTCATAATTGATTTTCTTAAAAATGTTTTGCTATCTTTGAAGGGGTGATGAATTTTCTCAAGGTACAGCACTGTAAAATAAACCTTAAAAACAAAAAACTATACACTAAATTATTTGGTATAACTTAATTTTGTGCCTTGAATGGTAGTGTATGTCTGTAGTTACTGTATGAAAGCTTTACTTCGGAGCAATGTAAAAGAGACCATTAATTGTCCAATATATACGGAGCAATGTAAAAGAGACCATTAATTGTCCAATATATACCCTAGCCAAGTATGCACGCAATATTTTCCATTTACTGGTGACAAAACAATACATTTAACAGAAAATGAAGAATGAACTTGAAATATAAATTAGAGTGGCTAACATGTATCATATTCCTAATGTTGGGCAAGAGTATGCTACTGGTGACTTTCTAAGTGACCCTTCAGCTTTTCAATTTTGACTTTGATAAGAGTGTAATTGTTATTCTTCTCTATTTTGTGGCACCATCACTTGTTTTGTTTGAACCCTTTTTCAGGGTCGTTTTGAGATACTTTCCTTGTCTGGATCGTTTATGCCGACTGATAATGGAGGAACAAAGAGCAGATCTGGAGGGATGAGTGTCTCTTTGGCAGGTCCAGATGGTCGTGTTGTGGGCGGAGGACTGGCTGGCTTTCTCATAGCTGCTGGCCCTGTGCAGGTACGAACATCTGAATTATATGCTGTCAATATCAATTTTAATTATCCACTTTAATTACAATATTATAGCAAGTGAATGGTCAGATATCATGAGTAAGTGACAAACAATACAACCGCCTTGCATCTTATAACATTTAATCATGTTTTGGCCTTTTGCCACTGGTGAGTACTCGATCTCTAAATATCTCCTTTCTGAATTGCTTTGAGTATCTCAGGTTGTTGTGGGCAGTTTTCTGCCAGGTCACCAGCAGGAGCAAAAGCACAGGAAGCAGAAAACTGAGCTTCCACCAGTTGTCACCCCGATAACTATCAGCATGATCTCTGCAGAAGAAGTGAGGGGGGGCTACAGTACAGAAAAGCCAATTGTCACATCTTCTTCATCTTTCCACGGAGATAATTCAGCTTCTTTAAACCCCATGCAGGGCTTTAGGAACTTGGCTACTGACAATAAAACTTCTTCGGGTGATGAGGATTCAAAAGACCCCAGCCAATCAAACTGTGAAGTTTCTTGTTGATCAAGTTGGGACTCTGTATGCTGGTCGTACCTTAATAGTCTTTCAACAGACACAACTGCATTTAGGGTCTCTCAGACATCGTCATAAACCAACATAACCCCAATGGCCATCTATTTAAGGGCAAATAGGGTTTAGCAGCGTGTTGTTTTTTAACCCAGAGTTGTACTCTTATTAGGCTTAGGTAGGACTTCTAATTTTCTTAGGATTATTACGTATCTGCGGCTGTTGTCATCTTGTATTTTCTAATGTTGTTGTCTTATTGGTGTGTCATTCTTCTGGATTGTTTGTATTCCAAGATTGAATTCTAAGCGGATGTTTTGTACTTTGTATCTGAAAATTTGAATTCAAGTGGTTGTTTTCTTGGTGAAGTATTGCACTGTCTTCCTGTGTGCATGGAAAAAATACAGGACTCTTCCTCGCTGGAATATCAATTTCATCTCTATGCTATGTAGTTGTCAGTACATTGTCGACCTCCTGTATATCATATTTCATCTTATACTTCCTGTTTACCCTTGTATTTTCGGAAGGATGAAAAATCACAAATCTCAAATTTTGAGGAAATGATAGGAGTTGGATAAACTACATTTCTTGACTTGAAAGCGTGATCTTGTAGTTCATTGCTTATGTCATAAAAACAATATGGATTTTCCTAATTGTCATTGGTGGCAGATAACGGGTGACATATCACATCATAATATACCAACTTGCTTTCATTGAAGTGGATTGAAATGCATCATCGTGCCACAAAGAAAATAAAGAAAACACAAATCATAAGAAAACTACTACCATCAGCATCAGCGTCAGCATCAGCATGTAGAACACAGGAACAGCACTACATTGGCTCCAAATGAAAAAAACAAAAGCAATTGAATAAAGAGCTTATACTGCTGCTTCCGAACATGCCCTCTAGCCATTTATTCTACTTCGAATGCCTCCTTATCCATGTGAAGGAGAATCCAGGTCAACTTTTGAATTCTATGCATATACATCACTCTTTCTTTAAAATATTCGGAGCAAAAGTAGTTGGGATTGTATATTTACACATAACTACTCTCCAAAATATTAAAAACTATAGAAAGCACTTTTTCTTCTCCAAAATGCTTTCAGCTGAAACATTTGAGGCTTCCTATGAAATTATCCGGAAGATGTTTCTCCAGGAAGGTTTTGAAAAAGCACTTTGATTAACTGCAAACACTCCTTATAGTAGATAATGAAGATATTCAAACAAAACTGAAGAAAAATCTCACGATCTAGACAACCGAATTGTGGGAACATTAGTTGCTTTCAGAAATACAATCAAAACTTGCTCAGGAATCACATATATACAAGAAGTTCCAGGTTTGCTTGACCGCCAAATTAGAGTCTGCCTTAAAGTTGCTCAAAACTGAAGCCTATTTTCGGTAATGTAAACTGTGTTTAGACTAAACGAGATGTCCTCAGCAGTTCCGCCCTCCATCCTTTGTTGACTTTCTCAATAAATTCTTCAACTCTTTTCCTCAACTCATCATCTTCTTCTTCACTGCTGCTATTTTTCTCATTTCTATCTTCGTTGCCATCGTTGTTATCAATAGGTGCTTCCTGCTCCTGAGAATTTGACTGCTCCTCAACATGCATCAATCTTGGAAATGAATGCTTGGAATTTGTTTCCTGCTTGCTGTATGCACCTGTGTTTGAGATCACCACCGGAGTAGGATTTTCACTTTGTTGCTCAATACTGGAAGTGGGTTTGGACCCCAAGAGAATCATAACAATGATCAAGTTGCAGAAACAGAAGATGAAAAGAGAGTTGGAAGCTGCTTCAGTGATCAAATCCAATGCTGAATCAAACATTGTTACAGTGAATATCACAAAGAGAAGATACAAAAAAAACGTTGCAGAATTGCACTGCTTTAGCAGAATGAGATAGATGCTAATAATAGGTGCACAAGCCCTTTAAAAACGGTTGTATATAGTTGAAAAAGGCGTACAAGGGAAGCTTTTTGCAGCAGAAGTTAAGGGGGTGAGGAGGAGAAAATGACGTGTGTGAAAGCTAATGAAAGATAGTATAATATTAGCAATAATTCATTTCAGTGGTATCATATTCATATTAATACAATGGAGAAGCTCCCTGCCAAAAGTGAGGTGGGGCTTTCTATTCGTTAGTTTAATCAAAAGTCCATTGTACCCTACAAAAGCATCACCAGTCATCAAATTGCATCATCCAAACCCAACTAACCTAATATTTCTTTTTCTTGTTTTATTATTGTTCGTTCATCTTGTTTTCTTTGCACTTCAAAAATTGATAAATCTGCTTATTATTGAGACCAATGTTGTATATAATGGTAAGAACTGCATTATGAAATTGATTTTCTTCTGCTATGTAACATGACCCTTAACCAGTCTCCAATGGTCTTGTAGTCTGTCCCTCCCACTCGCTGAAAAATCAAATGTAGACATGCTTGTCATGTCAATTTGCCCTAGGTTAGGTTGGAATGATGTTTTGTTTAATTATATTTTGGTCCCATTTTTTTGACAAATAAGATGCTTCCAAATTTCGTACACCAATAAGAAAATGAAAATTTAAGCTGCCCGAAGTTGGCTATTGATGATCTGTTCCTGTTCATACCTCTGTTATGAACTGACTGTCGTGTGCAATAAATAATAATTTAAAACTTTGAACCCAGACATCCATCATTATTTGCAGTTGACTTTAATTAGTGATAATTTATAGAATGAAGCACATTACAATGTGTTTCATATCTAAATATTAAAACCCAATTCAAACTTCAAAACAGCTCAGATCTTACGTTTATGCATCGATAATAGTTTAGATTATGGAAGGATTTTCAACTATTATGAACAATAGTTCTGCCGTTAGGTACTTGTAGTGATAGTTTATTGGGGAAGAAAATATAGAACCAGAAGTCAATGATAGAAAAGATTATCGAAGCCAAGATTAACAATAATTGCTAGCTCAGCTCAGCTCTAATTAACTTTCCATACTGATTATCCAAATTCATTGAGAAACAATCCATGCATCCATTGATCAATAAACACAAGATTGTCAATATTGTAATTTCATAAAGGAAAAAGTTAAGCATGACTCGTGCTCAGGAAGAAAGCAATTTGTCAATACAAATAAGGATGGCCTGTGAAGAAAACTAGTTAAAAATGCCCATGAACCAGCATAAACTATCAAATGCTTAGTGTAGACCAGCAAAATTGGGACTAGCTTGGATTCATAGAATAGGATAACATAAAGCATAATAGTAATAATTTTTTAAGGAAAAAACACCACAAGCATCAAAAGCAAAAAAGATTACTACGACCAAAAGAAGACGGCAACAAGCACAACCTGTATCACCTCTTCCTTTTCTTATTTCCTGCAACACCGCCTTTACTAAATCCTCTCAAATCATCAGTGCTACCGGCTGTGTTCTGCTTCTTCATACCTTTTCGACCACCAAAGCCAAACTTGGAATCTCTAAAACCCCTGTTCTTTTTGTTTCCCTTTCCACCACCATGTCTTGCCTTACCCCCAGACCGATCACCTGGAGCCACCCCTAGCCTCTTGTTTTTTGATCTCTCGAATGATTTCCCATCTTCAAAGGCTGAATCTAGCTCACCATCATTGACATCTCCTGTGAACCCGCTTTGTTGCCTCTGCTTCCTCCACTTCTTAACGGATTCTATATCCTCTTTCTTCTGCTTAGCTCTCTCCTTTGTCTTCTGGGCTTGAATTTCTTTAGCTAGTTTCTTGGCCTCTCTTGCCTTCTTTCTCTCCTCAGCCTCCTGGATCTCTTTCTGCTCTGCCAGAAGTCGGCGCTTCACCTTTTCCATGTGAGCATCTGTCTTAACCATTTCTGCATAATAATCAGGTGGCCTTAGAAAAGGTGGCCCCATCGACTGAAGCTTCTCAAAGGCCTGCCTTGTTCCCTCTAATGCCTGAGTATAGAAAGAAGCCTCCCTTTTTAGGTCATCATTCACATCCACCTCTGGCTCTTGATCAACATCTATGGTAAGCTTATGTATCCATCCAACATTTTCTGGCCAATTAATATCTTGAAGTTTTTCCTCCAGACCCTCTCTGTTGTAGATGGCCTTCTGTGAAGGCTCGGCCAATTTCACATCTTCCTCTTCATCTGATTCTAATTCAGATTCAGATTCAGAAACTTCCTCATTGAGATCACTCATATCATCATCTTCAAGTCCATCCCCATCAAACAAGGTTGATTTATTAGGTGTCCCCATTAGATCAAACCTATTGAAAGAATTAAAAAGAAACAAAATCAACATTCAGACACAAGAGTGCAAAATATTACATTCTAGCGTTGCTTTCTCAAGGAAATACACAGAATTTATGAGGATTTTTTTTGTTGGAAAAAAAAAAAAAGAATTCTACAGAAACAGTCCTAGCAATCAGGCACATCATTCATGAAAAAATAAAAAATAAAAAATTTGCCAAAATGTATTTAGTATAACCCAATACGACTACATACATTTGATTTGTTAATCACACACCATTTTCACTCTTCAAGATGAATTGAACAAGATCAGACCCATTTTTTTTCAAAATCAGCAGAAAATACCTAAACTTCTAGTATACGAAAAAGCATACACAAAATACGAAAAAGCATACACAAACTTATTAGTATACTTACACACAACCGACCTCCGAACTTCAACTACCAAGCTAAATAAGTAACTGAGTAACGAGTTGAAATTTTTGTGATGCAATAACTCGCAAAAAACCCAAAGCATAAAACCTTTTCCAGAATCAAACCTAAAATTACCCCACCCTGTTTGGCTCATGAGAAACCCCCATAAAATTAAAACATAATTACCAATAAAAGATCTGGCTTTGTGTCAATTATTCCTCAGGCCACGAATAGACTAAATACGGATTAAAATTTAATAGAAAATAATTAAAATAGAAACTGAAAGATAAACAATAACCTCTTTGTTGCGGCCTCTGAAAACCTCTGCAAAACCCTAGTTCTTTTCTGAACCGTTAAAAAGAGGGGATTGAGCGTGTGAACTAAGAACACGAGCGAGCCGAGTAAGAAACGAAACGTCCAGATGAACCGGGCCCATATTACCAAGGGCCAGCAGCAGAACGAAGCCCAGCCCACTCATGAATTCTAAATACACCTCATTATTTTCTAAGTTTACCTATATCCAGTTTCGTCTTTTCCCCAACGAGGATATTCTTTTTCGTTCGCATCCCATCTTTCCAACTGGACCCAACCAAACCAAACTCGGAACCCGTGAGGTTCACGGAAAGAAATCTCGACCGTCCACGTCACCGCTCATCTTTTAACGATTAACGGCAAAGATTTGATCACTTCGCGACAGACGCATGCCCGCTACTTCTTTGAATGAAAAAGGGACTCTTTCTCAGACCAGTTCGCTAGTAAAACACTGAACTCAAGTCCTCGTTGAGATCGAGACTAACAGCAAAATGGTGACCATTAACGTTGTGAAAGCACGTCAGATCTTCGACAGTCGTGGAAATCCCACCGTTGAAGTATGTTTGATTCTATTTCACCAATCGTCGAAGGCATTTTCTGGAAAAGCATTTCAGGACCCAAAAATCGAAGCCATCAAAGCTGTCGACAATAGACATTTATATTTACTTAATATGTTTCTCGACATTTTTGGGTATATGTTGTAGTTTACTGTAACGATGATGGGAATTTCTTGGTGGGTTTAAAAACAGGTTGATGTCGTTCTCTCTGATGGAAGCTTTGCTAGAGCTGCTGTGCCAAGTGGTGCTTCAACTGGTAACAACAATAGTTTTTGGTTTAATGTGTTTTCATTTCTATTGCATTTGATAGTGTTGAACATGTATGAATAAATGGTTTTGGTCATTATATTCTGATCCTTTTTAGTTTAGATAGTAAATTTATATACATGCCATTATTTATGCTTGTTTGATTTAATCATAAAGGTGTCTATGAAGCATTAGAGTTGAGAGATGGAGGATCTGATTACCTTGGAAAAGGTGTCCTCAAGGTATGTGATTTTTTGCCAAAAGAGCTTCTTGAAAAAGATAAGTAAATATTATAATGCAGTGTCGTAAGGATTGTGCACTATGATCTGCTTATTATGTAATGAATATGAAGGCTTGAAAATTCTAGCGTGCATTGCAGTGACAGCCTTACTGGGTTTTCCTGTGCATTTCCTCTTTTCAGGCTGTCCAGAATGTGAACGCTATCATTGGACCTGCTTTGGTCGGCAAGGTACCATTTCAAACTTTAACATGTGTGATATATCCTTCAAATAACTCATAGTGGAGTTTAATTATTGATGCTCATGATATCTTCATTATTGCATATACAGAACCCAACAGAGCAGACTCAGATTGACAATTTCATGGTGCAACAGCTTGATGGTACAGTTAATGAATGGGGCTGGTGCAAACAGAAAGTATGTTATTTATTCATCTGTTTATTCTCGGATTTTGCCTTAATATGATGCTGTTTTAATTTTTTAATCATCAATGAAAGGTTTTTCTTCTCTTGATTTGTTCAGCTTGGAGCTAATGCTATATTGGCAGTGTCACTGGCTGTTTGTAAAGCAGGTGCTATGGTGAAGAAGATCCCTCTATACCAGGTATAGATATTTGCCTGTTTAATTATCCATTGCATATTATAGAGCATTCACTAATTTTTGTCCCTAACTTGCAGCACATTGCCAATCTTGCTGGAAACAAGACTTTGGTCTTGCCTGTGCCTGCATTTAATGTCATCAATGGTGGTTCCCATGCAGGGAATAAACTGGCAATGCAGGTAATGTTGGTGCGTGAGCTTGTTAGAATGATTATAAATTCCCTTTTCTAATTCAAGTTTTTGCACTTTTCTTTGTACAGGAATTTATGATTCTCCCTGTTGGGGCGGCTTCTTTCAAGGAAGCAATGAAGATGGGTGTTGAAGTATATCATCACCTGAAGGTGTTTGTTCTGTTCTTTTCACTTTTTCAATTGCGTATTGCTCCTTGAGGATGCATAATCTTCATTCTTACCATGTTAAATTACTACTTGTATGTTATTGCAGGCTGTGATCAAGAAGAAGTATGGACAAGATGCCACCAATGTTGGTGATGAAGGAGGCTTTGCTCCTAATATTCAGGTCTATAATTGGTCTCCAACATTTTTTCTTTTGTTTTTCTGTTCTCATATGATCTATGTTTCTGTAATAAAACAGTTGCAAGTGCTTTCAAAAGCTTTGTGTAAGCAAGGATGGATGTCTCCTTTTGATATTAGGGGTGATTCTGAAACTATACAATGTCTAATTTATAGGAAAACAAAGAAGGCCTTGAACTGCTGAAGACAGCCATTGCAAAAGCTGGTTACAGTGGAAAGGTAAGTGGGATTTTGCATCTTACCCTTCTCATATAACTGCCTTCTTATGCGACTTGGAGCATTTTCAGCGAAAACTGTCGTTAAACCTCTTCAATTGGACCTGGATTCCACTTTTTCCAAAATTCCGTTGGTGGTGCTAACTTGTTATCTGATTCTTGCCATTGTTGCCAGGTTGTGATTGGGATGGATGTTGCTGCTTCCGAATTTTATGATAGCAAGGATAAGACCTATGACTTGAACTTCAAGGAAGAGGTATGGCTCATATATTTTGCCAATGTTTTATCTTTCTTTTTTTTTTTTTTTTAATTTCTTGGCAATACACAAATTTTGATTATATCTCTGCAATCAACAACCGCATGAGGAAAGATTTATAGTATATGATTTTAAGCCAAGCAGTTGAGTAAATGAATTCATAGTATATGATTTTAAACCAAGTAGTTGAGTAAATGAACTCTTTCTGTTGCAGAACAATGATGGTTCACAAAAGATATCAGGAGACAGTTTGAAGAATGTATACAAGTCATTTGTAACTGACTATCCAATTGTGTCCATTGAAGACCCGTTTGATCAGGATGATTGGGAGCACTATGCAAAGCTGACTAGTGAAATTGGAGGGCAAGTGCAGATTGTTGGAGATGATCTCCTTGTCACAAACCCTAAGGTAAATCTCTCTACATTTGGAAGTGATATCTAATTAGCTTTCTGTGGCATCTAAAATTAAATTCTTTGTGGCTGCTGCAGCGTGTGGAGAAAGCCATTAACGAGAAAACATGCAATGCTCTTTTGCTGAAGGTAGTACTCACTGCCTTTTCCCCTTTAACGGAGGATCTAAACTGCCTTCTGCGTAATGTTGTAGTTAAACTTATATCCACCTTTTGGCTCACTGCAATTGACTTGCAATTTATAATTGGTTAGGTGAATCAAATTGGTTCTGTAACTGAAAGCATTGAAGCTGTGAGAATGTCAAAACATGCTGGATGGGGTGTTATGGCAAGCCACAGAAGGTACCACTTGTTTTGTATCTATGCTTGTAGTAAGTTTACATTGTCTGTAGCAGGCTTTTTTATTGAAAACGTGGCTTTCTTGTTCAATGCAGTGGTGAAACCGAGGATACCTTCATAGCGGACCTTTCTGTTGGTTTGGCAACTGTAAGTGTTCTTTCCAAATTAATGCCTACAGCTCTGTTGTTTGCTCATTTGCTCTGTTTGAAATGACACCAAGGCATCTGTGCACAAATAATGTATGTGTATCGGGTTGCTTGAGCTAATTGGGCTTCTTTGCTTGCATTGAAACAGGGCCAGATTAAGACCGGAGCTCCTTGCAGATCAGAACGACTTGCTAAGTACAATCAGGTATAGAACCATGTCTTACTTTTTGGTCAAGAAGATTCGTTGACAGCCTCTCTTCTTGGTCTATGTATCCTTATCTACTCTTAAAACATAGTAATCTTTCTTTCTTTCCATCTCCATGCCCTTGAGTATTAAGGATTCATGGATTTGTGTTTTTCAATTTCAGCTTCTTAGGATAGAAGAAGAGCTAGGGCCTGCAGCAGTTTATGCTGGTGCAAAATTCAGAGCACCTGTGGAACCATACTAAGGTCACTACCCCTTTCCATTGGCAGTACTTTAGTGAGCTTCATAACATTTTGTGCGTGAGAAGTGTGGAGTGTTACCAAATAGAACTTTGGGTGGTCTATTTTGCAGTCTGGTTGATGTTTCAGTGCTAATGTCTATCTTACATGAATTTGGGATATGGACACAAACATGTTTTGTCAAGGCCTGTGGTATCTCATTGTAGCGCCCCCATATCTATCTGAGCATACATTAGTACTAGTTTCTGGCAAAGTTTATTTGTTGTGCATGAAAAATCAGGTTAACTTCATTTCATGGCCAATAATAGGACCAGCGACATACAAATTATGCTATGAAAATGCCAACATTGGCACCCAATTTCGTAACTCACTGTAACACTCCATGAAACCTCAGATTAGAATTTACATGTAGTTACGCAGTCTTAGAAAGAGATTGTTCCACGAGATATTCAACTTGATAAAATCCAAAATTGACGTACAAAATAATGTGACACCACAAAACTACTGGCAAAGAAAATGTTACTCAATTGAGTGGCCATTTAACCCAAACTCAAAAGAGAGAACATTTCAACTGACAGATTTGTTCCTTTTCATCCCGTTCGTGAACACAACACACTACTTTTGATCACATAACTGACATCCAACAATTCTATATTGGGACATGTGACAAGGGTGAACTTGTTTTAGAAGATGAGGTTTCAAAACTAACCTTAAAATAACTACAGTATCCACCTCCTCCGCTGGCTGTCAAGCTGCGAAGAACTTCAAAACTGAAGAGAGAAAAACATTCAGCCCGATCAACGTACGTCTATCAACTCCACATCGAACACAAGCCAAGCGTTTGGTGGTATCTGTCCACCAGCACCTTTAGCCCCATACCTGCAAAGTTACATAAAATTACAATAAGATTGGGGAGATTGGATTGGAAAAAAATCAAGTACAAGGGATAAACAAAATATTCTTGGGAATTGGAGTTCATAGATGACAAGAATATAATAAGATAAATGCTCAAAGTAACGATAATTGCATACCCCATTGTGGGTGGAATCGTAAGTCTTCGTTTGTCACCAATGCGCATACCTGAGAATTCAAAATTGTAAAAACATGTTAGTGCATTGATGATAATTTAAAATACGAACAGTCAGAATCAAACAAAGCTTGATCATTCAGAGAGTACCGTTGACCCCAACATCCCATCCCTTGATAACTTGTCCTATGCCTGCCACATTGAAAGAAATTTTTTATGCGGCAATAAGCAAATCAAGTTTCCATCATCTAGAGTCTTGACAAAAAATTACCAAGGCGGAATTTAAAGGGTGCTCTTCCCACATTAGAGTCAAATATCTTTCCATTCTTCTTTAGCTTGCCAATGTAGCGGACACTGACCTAAAAAATAATAAAAAAAGAATTCAGTCATTACAAGTGCAATGTACGTCTACTACTTTCCAATTTATCCAGTTCCACTAATTTCCAATTTGCCAATTGAATCTTATTAGATTTAATGTATGCCAATGCTTGTATCACCTAAGTACATAACCATTTGTGTTTTGTTGTTCGAACCAAGACTATGCAGAAAGTCACTAATCATAATGAATTTAATCAACTACTGCACACGCCACGTAGCATGCGCATTCCAAATATAGGTTTAATTCACCGGGCGATAAGAACAAATAAGCCAACTCCATCAGGTAAACAATATCAATGATGTTCTTATATCCAGAATCTTGTAAAAATGATCAGTTTAAGGAACAGTTAGAAACCTGAAAATCAAAAGCAAGCACTAAATATATCATCAGACTCATGTGGATAAAAGAACTTCAGGCCTAGGCACACAGATAGTCAAGTTTGGCAATCAGAAATTTGGTGAACAAATAATAACCTGTTTTCCAGGAGAAGCTCTTTTGCCGTCTGGTTTGCCCATTGCAACCTCCTCAATAACCAATCCATTTGGAAAGGTTCTCACTTGAGAAGATTTAGCTGCAGTTTGCATCTGTTCAGATGCCGAAGCAGGCTCTTTTTTATCCTCCGTGACTGAAACAGTTTTATCAGTTCTTTTGTCACCTTCGCTCTCCTTGGCCTTCTTCTTTTGTTTCTTCTTTTTCTTCTCGGAGTGATTTTCACTAGGCACATCATCCACATTATTATCAAGGTCCCTGCCGATGCATCAAGCATTGTGTGATCAAATAATAACTTCTTGTAGATTATGAATAATGATAGCATGCTATCATCAGTGTATGTAACATACAAGCCTCTATGCAACAATGTGACTGGGTGTGTGCTATGGGAGAAAATAGCAACAAATATACTTTAAGCTATTTCCCAGATATTACAATTATGTTATACATTTAAAATGTGTCTTTAAGGTGAAATCGCATACCTTATGCTGTCAATTTGAATGTCAAATAGGTCAACAGAGTAAATATAGAACAGGAACCAAACAAATTTCTACAGCTAAACTAAGACCTAGTAATTAATAAAAAGCAAAACCTGCTAACTCAAGCAACACCACGAAAAATTGGATATAGTAATACTATAAGATGGAGGATGGAAAATCTCACATCTGGCTCAGGTTCTGGCTTTTCAACTCATGCTTTTTTTGGCCATCCAGAAGATCATTGCTCTCATTACCAGTATCACCTTTTTTAACATCACCTTCTTCGCCTTTCTCTTTTTGTTTCTTCTTCTTCTTCTTTTTTCTGAAATCAATGTTAGAAGCCACTTCAGTATACAAAGAGATGAATCTAATATTCAGCAACCATCTTGCTTATTGAATCCAACAATTAACAGAATTAACACATCTTTTGAGTTACCCAAAACATGTAGACAGAGCTGAATCCTCAGAAAATTAAAAATTAATTACATACAGTCCCACCAACGGCCTTGTAACACTTACATGTCAGGGGTAAAAGACCCTGAGATTCAACCAACATGTCAGGGGTTCAAACCCCTAGGGGCCACCTTCCCATAATACTTACATTCTAATATCCTATGAGTTTCCCCCTACCACAGTTGTATGACCCAGCAGCAGTCACCAGTTAGAACTTGGTGAATACAGAAGAATTGAGAGATTTTTGGGTATTTAAAATATATAAAGAAGATGAACCAGTCCTCAATCTGACCTAGGAAGGCTACAGAGGAGGTCTATCCTTCAAATTAAGATAAGAGATGAACCAAGCCACCCCAAAAAAACAGGGAGGGTGAGTGGAAATGGCAGCGGGGAGAGAGGAGAGAGGGGACCCAGAGTACTAGCAAAGGATGGACTATCTCACCTTTCTGGTTGATCATCTTGGTCAGTACTTTTAACTTTTCTTTTTTCACTTGTATTGTTGTCATCTTTTGCTTTCTTCTTCTCAACTCTCTCTTCATCTGCTTCCACTTGGTCCTCTAGAGAAGTTCCTTTGCCTTTATCTGAGTTAGATATAGGAAAGCCATCTTCATCTTCACTTTCCAATACTGGCACACTAGCACCATTCTTCGCAACAATTTGTTTCTCAGACTCACTCGCCCGATCCTTTTTCTTTGGCCGTTTTGATCCATTTCCATTAGTTGGTTCACCATCATCCACTATCTCCTCAATAACGACTATATTGAAACCCAAAAAAAAGGGATCAAGATGTAAACTCTTCAGTCAAGAGTCATCATAAATCAAAACATAAGAACAATCTGCAACTTGATTATAATCTTGCACTGAGAAGATAAAACATGAATCCAGGAGGCAAATGTATTCCACAAACACGATTGAAAAAAACCACTAAACAGAAGAAATGACAGCTGAAAGCACACAAAAACTGCAATGGATTCTACATTGTTAGGTGAATTTACAGTACATAAATAAAAGATGTGCTCATAATTTTCCTTTTGCTTTTTCTTTTTCTATCGGGAAAGGATGCTGGCGACAGAATTTTGACCCAGCCTGGAGCAGATTGCAACTAGATCAAAAGATTGATCACTAGGATATTCAGTTGCTGTAGATTCTATTAATAACAATAAAAAAAAATCTCGCTAATCTACTTTGTTGAATTTATAAAGGAAATTAAAAAAAATAAAAAAAGAATGACAAATTACCTCCACTGTTGGGAACAGGTGAAGGTGGGAACATTTCATCATCCTCATCACCAATATCAAGGAAGTCATCCCCATACTCATCCTCGGTATCAAAATCTGAGGATTCATCTGTTTCAGTCTCCGCAATGTCCTCCCCATAAGAATCACTAAATATAGAAGTAATGGAAATACAAGATAACCACAGAATAGCTTTAATCAGATTTAAATATAACACAAATTAGAAATTAAGAAATACATTAATTTTTCAAATTAATCAACACAAATGAATTAATTTAAAGGATACGAATCATATTCGTCTCGCAAGTAATCTCCACCGTCAGCCACAAAGTAGCCTGAAAGATGGATGCTTCGTGGACCAATTACTGAAAAGGCTACCAATTCGTTCTCATCAAATTCAAGATTCAGAGAGCAAGATTCAGTCTTATTTGGTAATAAAGAACATAAGAAAATAGAATTCTTATCTCCAACAGAGCACTGTAGTATGCACCTCTCTGCTGATGAACCAAGGCCTAAAGTTGCCTGCATTTGCAAACAACATAAAACCAAGTTGAAGTTGACAAAGAGCAGCGTTTAGCACATTCAAGAAAGCAGAATGTAAAACATCCTAAACCATTCAATAAAACCTACAAAGTCACTAAACCCTGATACAGTAAAGAATAACCTATGTCATCAACCACCAAAAACTAATAAGCCAAAACCAATAACAAATTCCTCATTTGAGCAATTCATTGAACTTCAAGACCCTTCGAAACAAATAGCTCAAAGATAATATCAACAGCTTGCTTAATCTTGTTTTGCCCATTAGGCTACATTGCACATGAGTATGTTATCAAGCCATAAATTTATTTTTTTTTTTTAAAAAAGCTCTATAGTCATTTCTTAATCACATTTCTTCCTTAAACTGCATTCTAGATATTACTAATAAAGAACACTGACAATGTACCTTCAAAATAGTTTATGAAATCCATAAAACCTAACATTCATTCCGAACAAGAACACCACAGATTGAAGAAAGCAATTGCATAGCATTGCATAATATTCCATGCCATTGTGAATACCAAGCTCAACCAACCAACCAATAATGTGTTCCTAAATTTTATATTAACAAAGAAGGCCTTAGTTTTCATAAAATCGAAAAAGAAACATATAAAAAATCATCTAATACATCAAATTGTCACTTAAAACCACAATCCTAACCACAAAGATTTTTCTTATCATTCCACCTTATGTATTGTATTTTCATCTGTCTAGATCACCTAAAAGATCAATTATAATGCACTAAAATATCAGATATCAAAAAATACCAATCTATTTCCCCAACTTATGAAAACTGAAGCAACTATACAACACCAAAATATACATTTAAAAGGAAATCCTAAAAAGCAACAGTCAAGCACGAGCTTAATTGATACGGAGACACCTTGAGACTGGAACATACCTGAGTTACATGAAGCTTTCCTGTCACATTATCAGAGTGATAAGGGTGAGGTTTTCCCGGTTTCACTTCGATTCCTGATATAAAAAAGGACATAATAAAGTTAAATTAATTCTCCAAAAAGTAAATTTGAATATTCTCTGTTGTAAAAAGGGGAAAGGAGAATATCATTTATCTGCGGTTTACAAATATCCATATGGAACTTCAGTTTCTTTCTTAAGATTTCTCACGAGACAAACATCGGTCTGTTTGGTAGCTGAGAATGCGCAAGAATGACAAATGATTCTTACGGTTTCTAGGCAACCAAACACATTGAACAAAGAAATCATGCGCATGAAAGAATGCAAGTTTAATAGAAATTAAACAATTGCGAGAGAGAACTGACCCCAGAAACCCATTTTTCTCTTGGTGAATATTAGTTCACGGAATTATGTGAAATTAACAGCTCGTCCAAAACCCTAGACGACGTCTCGCTCAGGCCGATAAACCCTATAGTAAAGGTAAGCTTTGTTTTGGTGCTTGTCGTAGCATGGAAATCGCATGTTACCGTTGTCAATGGACAACGTGTGTCACAACTCTCAAGATCCTGACACGTGGAACTTCCAGTTGGTAATAGCTTCGTGAAGCTCCCACCCAAATCATCTCTTGGGTATTTTCCTTTCATTCATGCTAATAATTTTTCCCTTCAAAAGGGTCTGCTGAATATTGAATTTTGACATAAATATTTTTAATTAAAAATTTATAAATTCTCATAATATAATGCCTATAAAAATTCATATCAATAGATGAAAATTGAAATATTTTCAAAATAAATATAAAAAAATTAATTAAATTAAAACAAGGCATTAATTAAATATATTAACAATAATAAGGTAACTTTTTAAATTATATTACGCTCATTTTAAATTATTAATTAGATATAAAATTTAATCCAATAATAAAATTAAATAAAGTGTCCATGCACGTTAACAAATGAGAGTCGTGTTTTCGACCGTTTATAAAATTTTAATACCCCTCTCCAATATCTACTATGTCTCTAAAATATATTTTTACGCTAATACTTTATATCTTATGTGTTGAATTTCGTTAAATTTCGTGTATTCTTTTATTATGTAAAAATAAATAAATAATTTTTAATAAATTTATAATAATTTAAAAATATTCGAGTTTGTTAACGGGAATATATACAATATAGGCAAATTTGTGACCTACTTGTAGTATTATTATTATTATTATTATTATTATTATTATTATTATTATTATTATTATTTGTAAATTTTGGGCTCACATGGGCTTTTCGTCAAAAGTTTGGATGGGCCAGGCTGGCCCATCACGACAAGACCTCTCTTCTCTTTCCCTCTTTTAATATTTGAAACTGTCAGAAGCTGTGATTTGATTTTGATAATAGTATATAATATTTATTATAACGATTGGGTAGAAATAGGTGGAGTAGAACGTAATCAAAGTAAATTTGAATCTGAAGGCTGTGTTGTTGGATTCCACCGTACCTGCTGCACCTGCACCGCATAAAGAAATAATATTTATACAGCTCACAATTTAAACACGTGCACAAAATACATGCCTAAGTAACGTAACAATGATTCTCTGTGTCGTCGTCTGCCCTGCGATGGAATCTTATAACTTTTGCCCCCACACCATTTCACAGCCGCAGAATCAAAGTTAGCTCCTCCCTTTAAGATAAATTAGTGGCAACAACCCACCATCTACTACTTCAGGCGCACTCAAAATCGATACGGTTTAAATTTTATATTAATAATTTTAATTTTTATATTTTATACTATCATTAAAAATAAATAAATTCAATTTGAATCATGCTCAATTTAAAAATTAATTCAATAATTATGATTTAATTTGTTTAAATTAAAATTAATTTAATAAATTTTTAAGTCGATAAAAATTAATTCAGATTATTGATTTGAATCGATTCAATTTGAATATATTTACTTTAATAATTATTTATTAATATAATTATAACAAATTAGTCCTATAATCTTTTAGAATATATAACTAATTCAACAAGCATTCTAAATAATGATAGATTTAATAGATGAATAATAACTATTTTACTTTAATACAAATACATTGAATTTGAATTAGATTATGTAATTTTTTGATATAATAATGGTTTGTAATAAATTAATAAATTTAAAAATAAAATTTTTAATTATACATTAATTCAATGTGGGATCCGAAGATCACCTTTCAAATGATGGTGGATTTGATACAATTTTTCACCCATACATTGTATTTGACAAATGTGAGAAGGTGGTGGGTAAATGGAAATTTACTTGATAAGAAAGTTGGGGAATCTTTGTCACTACAATGAAAACATAAAGCTCAATGGGTCCAATTATAATTCCTTTTCAAACTTGAAAATCATTGCCCAAATTCTCACTCTCCAATGAGAGTGAGACTATGACCTTTCCCAATTTTAATATTTTCTAGAGTTTTGTAATTGGGTGCAAAATTGCCAATCACCTCTCAATTCTCATCCTCTCAACACACACATGCATACTTTTTTGACTTTGTACTCACCCACATACCACACCTCCTTGCAATTTGTATTTTTGTATCATTCTCAATGCCTAGTGAAGATTCCTTTGTGGGTTCTTTTTTTAAAAAAGAAAAAAAAATAATTAGACCCATTAAATAAAGAACATAAATAAGAGAATTAATTTTTAAAAAAGTTACAAGAATTATTTAAAATATCTAATTATATATATATATATAAATTAAGAAATGAATTCATACCAAAATATTAAAATATGAATATTATAAGTGATATTTAAAAAAAAAAATTGGGTCAAATAATAACTTAAATCTCAAGATAAAAGTGGGGATTTGTAGATAGAGAAATAGCGTCCACACACATACACAAAATAAAAAAAGGATGTTATAATAATATTATGTTGTAACCACTTTCACCAAACGTTTTAGGCCCTATCACCATCACAAATCAAATAGTTAAGCTTTAAGAACTTGTTGATGTTGGTGTGCTTTTTAAATTCCTTATAGTTGCACATAATAATAATAATAATAATAATAATAATAATAATAATAATATATTAATTATAAATTATTGCTAGGGGAGGATGGACCTTGGAAACGGTAAAAGAATAGTTGTTACTTACTTTCTTGTTATATAATAATTAGTCACGAGTTGCAAATTACAAATCAATCAAACAAAACACAGCATTTCATTTACGCGTCTCTCTCTCTCTCTCGCACTCTCCGTGTCTCTTTATGTTTTCTTTCTCTCTTTCTTCTTCCCAGTCTGTGTCTGTGTCTGTGTATGTGTCTTTTTCAACGTCAACTTGTTAGGCTAAACAATTCCACAAACACCTCGTACACACGCGGGTCTCAGCCTCACTTCCTCACTCTCTCTGCTGCTGCTGCTGCAAAGGCTTCTACCTTCGGTTTTACTACGACGTGTTTGGTTGATCTCATGGAGAAGAAGAGTCGCTTGAGCTGCGGTTGAAACTCATTCTGTCGCATCCAAAAGCGGCCTAGTTTTCCCTTATTATTATTATTTTTTTGTCTTCGGTCAGATATATGGCTTCAGCAAATACGACACCGTCACCGGTACTGCCACCAACTGACCTGTCATCTTCTGCGGTTGCTACTACGACGACAGACGACGTCGCATCAGTGGCTGTGAACAAGCGATATGAAGGTCTGATGATGGTTCGAAACAAGGCCATTAAAGGGAAAGGAGCCTGGTACTGGGTGCATTTAGAGCCAATCCTCGTTAAAAACACGGACACCAATCTCTCTAAAGCGGTCAAACTCAGGTGTTCCTTGTGCGACGCTGTTTTCTCCTCTTCCAACCCTTCGAGAACTGCCTCCGAACATCTTAAACGCGGCACTTGTCCCAATTTCACCGCCGTTTTGAGACCTACCGGTCATTCACTCTCTCCGTTGCCGTTATCTTCGTTGCCCTCGCCTTCTGTTCATGTTAATAACAATTGTTTTATTGATAATAATTACAGTAACAGTAACAGTAACAGAAAGCGAAGTAAGAACCATGAAGGCAACTCTTCTCATCATCATGTTGACAACAGCAACTCACTAGCCATTGTCGAGGCAACTCGTGTTTGTTATGAGCAGACTCAATCACATTTGGTTTTGTCTGGTGGAAAAGAAGACTTGGGGGCGCTGGCAATGTTAGAAAATAGTGTCAAGAAGCTTAAGAGTCCTAAAACTAGGCCAGGTCCAGAGTTAAGCAAGGATCAGATTGATTCAGCTGTTGAGTTATTGGCTGATTGGTTCTATGACTCATATGGGTCGGTCTCGTTTTCAAGTCTCGACCATCCAAAGTTCAAAACCTTTCTTAATCAAGTGGGGTTGCCGGTTCTGTCTCGTAGGGAGGTTTTAGATGCTAAACTTGACAACAAGTTTCTTGAGGCTAAGACTGAGTCAGAAGCTAGAATTAGAGAGGCAATGTTTTTTCAAGTTGCTTCTGATGGATGGAAGATTAGAACTTGTGGTGAAGATAGTTTAGTTAAGTTTACGGTTAATTTGCCTAATGGTACTAGTTTGTATCAAAAAGCAGTGATTACCGGAGGGTCAGTTTCCTTCAAGTTCGCTGAGGATATTTTGTGGGAAACTGTGATGGGAATCTGTGGGACTGGTGTTCAAAGATGTGTAGGGATAGTTGCTGATAAATATAAGGCTAAGGCCTTGAGAAATTTAGAGATTCAGAATCAGTGGATGGTTAATCTCTCTTGTCAGCTTCAAGGGTTTTTTAGTTTGCTCAAGGATTTTAGCAAAGAGCTTCCTGTGTTTAGGACTGTTACAGAGAATTGCTTGAAGATTGCAAATTTTGTAAATAATAAACCACATATTAGGAATAGTTTAAGAAAGCACAAGATGCTAGACCTTGAGTATATTGAGTTGATTCGGGTTCCTTCAAACAAATGTGACTGCAAAAGTAACTTTATGCCTCTTTTTGCAATGTTGGAGGACATACGGAGCTCTGCCCGTTGTCTCCAAATGGTTGTTTTGGATGATTCGTTTAAGGTAAGTTGCATGGATGATGCAATCGCTAGGGAAGTTGTTGGGATGATTCAAAGTGAGGTGTTTTGGAATGAGTTGGAAGCAGTTTATTCTCTTGTGAAGCTTATCAAAGGGATGACACAAGAGATTGAAGCGGAGAGACCATTGATTGGACAATGCCTCCCTCTTTGGGAGGAGCTACGATCAAAAGTGAAGAATTGGTGTGCCAAATTCTGTATTCCTGAAGAAACTGTTGAGAAAATTGTTGGAGAGAGATTTGGGAAAAACTATCATCCAGCATGGTCAGCTGCTTTTATTCTCGATCCTCTTTACTTGTTCCGCGACAACAATGGAAAATACGTTCCCCCATTCAAATGCTTGACAGAAGAACAGGAAAAGGATGTGGATAAGCTTATAACCCGGCTCGTTTCAAGGGAAGAAGCTCATTTTGCACTGATGGAGCTCATGAAATGGAGATCAGAAGGGCTTGACCCACTCTATGCTCAGGCTGTTCAGGTCAAGCAGAGAGATCCTATAACTGGAAAGATGAGAATTGCAAATCCCCAGAGCAGGAGGCTTGTCTGGGAAACTCGCCTCAGTGAATACAAGTCATTGGGGAAAGTTGCAGTGAGGTTAATTTTCCTTCATGCAACCTCCTGTGGGTTTAAATGTAATTGGTCCTTCATGAAATGGTTTTGTGTGCATAAACAATCACGGGCAGGCCTTGAAAGGGCTCAGAAGATGATATTTGTTGCAGCTCATGCCAAGCTTGAAAAACGGGATTTCTCTAATGAGGAAGAAAAGGATGCTGAGCTGTTTGCTACATCAGGCTGCGAGGATGACATGCTCCATCCAATCTTTGCCGATGCGTCATCAATGTAATGTTTTTCTTTTTAACTCCTGTAAATTTCTGAAACTGTAGGATTTATTGAATTCTTTTTTTCCACTACCCATTTCTCTTTGTCCATCTTTGCATACTCAAGATTTAGAAAGGCATTCTGGGACAGATATATATATATAGGGGAGGGATTCAAATATTCTATGGAATCGAAGAACTGCATGAGTCAAATTAATTGATCTCCTGCAGGTTCATAGCGAAGAAACCCTTTCTTGTCAATAGCAGAAACACTAAAAGACACTGAACGTAACGTGAAGAACGTGTTAACTTCTTTCTAGAACAACTCAGAGATGTATTGTATCATGATGTTGTGTTTATAAGTTCAAAATTAATATTTATTTGGAAAGTGACAAGAATGAATCAGTTATTGATTTTGTCTGACATAATTGCTGCTTTTATGGTCTGCTGGTGGATGCCTTCCTCGGAAATTTCACTGATTATGGCTTTTAAATTGATGAGTAATTTTTCTTTGTTGAGACTGTGAACCAAAAAAATAACTCAAGCATCTATCACAGAGGCAAAATCGTGCAAGGATGTAATTGGTAAACACAGATTATTGAAATAAAAAAGGGACTAATATTAGAAGTTCTGTTGTCTAAAATCGTGCCTGGAAGAAAGACCTGCCTATTTACCTGAATAAATGGAAAGAGGAAAGGAGAATGAATGGTATTAACCAAAAAGTATAACTAACTAAAACAGGAGCAATAAATGATTGGATGTTGCAGCCATAACACAGACTGGAAATTCACGAGTAATGTGGTTGTTACTAAAGAAATGGCAAATTTGTTATTGTGACAATGTGGATAGGATGCCTTTTAAATCATTTGATCTCACAAAGCAAAATCTAATTTAGCTGTTTGAATGCTATTTTTATCCTTTAGTTATACTAGATTAAGACCTGATGCAAGAAAGTGAAGATTGATATTCTTCATCAGTGGAATATATTCAGAGTTTCATGAGACTTAATCAATTATTGATATTTATGACCTTCATGTACACTGACCTAAGTTGTAATGGCATGTCATGAGAACAATCATCTTTTTCTTATTCCCTTGCCATCTTTTTCTGAATCTTAGCCAAAGAAGAAAAATTAACTGTTTGGCTGCCAATTGTATATGATTTACTTTAGGCCCTCATTTGTTGCCTGTATGCCGAGTTTTACTTCAGTCATATCTATATATTGAGATGACCAGAAGACAAGATTAACTGATTTGCTTGAAACTGTCCCTTTTAAAACAACTTGAATTTCTGGGTTGAGAATAAGTTCTATATTCATCTGATGCCGTGTTATCTTAACACTTAAAATGCATCAAGTACTTTTCTCGGTCCAGCTTCACCGTCCAATTGGCTTGCCAGACTATATAGAAGGCATTTCTAATTCTTCTCCTAGATTCTCTGTACGGGTTACTATCACCTGTTTAGCCATGTCCTGAAGTCCTTAGATTGAGAATTAGAAGAACCCAGTACCTATGGACACACCCATATATGTCAAATGAATTAGACCCAAATGTAAAGATTAAACAATTGAATATTAACAGAAACTTCAAAGTTCACATTCTAACATCTCTGACTAAAACAATAGGGATTAATTATGTTACAGCGGTTGTACTGTTATAGCTATTTTTTTAACTGTTGCATTGTTATTATAAATTTTTCGTTTGTATTAAAATTACTATTTATTAAGTGTTTTAAGTTTTGTTTTTACATGTTTTAAATTTTTTGTTTATATTTTAAATATTATTTATTTCAAATTTTTTGTTAAATGTGTTTTAAAATTTGTATTGCAGATATAATTTTTGCATTGATAAATGTATGATACAGTAGCTGTACCATAGACCTTTCCAAAACATTAATGCTTGTATGGTACTGGTTCCACATTATCTCTCTAGCTGATTCCTAGGAAGGCTCTTGGCGCATGTAATTGGCACTCAAAGAAATTAGCAAATCCATTTCTAGCAGTTCATGGTCATAGAAGTCAAATTCAGTCTTCTACTGTGCAACTTAACTCATTTTTTGTTCTCCTGTCCCTCTTCTCTTTTCTTCTTTTTCTTCTTCTTCTCCTTCTTTTTTCTCTTTTACTTTTTCCTTGATAATATCCACCAAGAATATATGCAACCATTGCACATAACATTTGGGATTATGTCGAACAAATTGTTTCCTTGACAATCAGTCTCATTACAGCATTGACTAAGAAATGAGACAGAACATCTAAATATTTGGGGGTTTACTAATTACCATGTTGAATACAATAGAATATGCTGAAGTATGTCATGTTGCATACCGAGGATCTGACAATAGACCACTAGATGTTTGGACTGGAGTGGCCAATATTGTAAGATTCTTGAAAGAAGTAGCAAAAGGACACCAAAATAGCATTCATCTCAAATATCTGAAAATATCTTTTTGCTGCAGACTTGGGTTTGCTTGAACTGGTAGGATAAATGGCAAATCAGACTTGATCATGACCTGGGTCAACCTTGGAATAACTCAACGGCAGATCTTTGTTGAAGAAGCAGTACTTCTCTGTGATTTAACTCCGCTGAATCACCTATGGTGTCTTTTGCTGGAATATGTGGAGCACCACCATAGGGAGTGGATGTCCATCTCAGTGCTTTTAGTGTCACAGTCAAAGAAAAGTGAGCACAAAGTGGCCTTCTTACCCCTCGTTTCTATTCTCACCTCAGTTTATATTTTTCAGATATTGCAAATTCTCAGGACATTCTTCCTCACTTGATAGGACCTTTTTCAAACTTTCGATGTCAAGGTTGAAAATTTAAGTCTTGGAGAGCTTTTGGTGGGAGTAGCCGTGATTGCTAAAAATGTATTGAGCAAAGCAGAAGCTACGCGGCTTGTTGGTATGAGGAAGCACATACAAATAGTTGATAAGGGATATATCCACTCTCTACCCTGCCGTCCCTAAAAGATTCAAAAACGTAAGAATATTAAAAAAAAAAAAGTTCCGGCAGGTAAAACATTCAAATGTACTACCATACATGTTACACAAATAATCCGTGCAGATGCACTGCACAACAGTTTAAAGTAATGGGAAGAAACGAAATGTGAAATGAAGAGTAGAAATGCTTGACAAAAATGCGCATGGAATATTTTGCAGTTACGGCATCCTTTTCCCATATTAGCAAAACAGTGCTCTAGTTTTCAGATACTCATCATGATTCATGTCATATTTTAATATGATTTACTAGATTGTTTGAAAGAAAAATCATACCTTATCATTTCTTCTGATCATAGCCTTTGATTTGCCCATTCAACTTTATGACCAGTAAGAGTGAATTACCTAGTGCATTTGAGTTAAAAGTGAAAATCATGGGGGCCCTCACTTTTTATTGATTAGGTCTATAGCAAGTAGAGTAAATGTATTTGTCGCTGGCTTCACCTTTGCCAGTCAATTCGGTGAAGATACGCAGGATTCTGTCAGCAAGGATAGTAATGCTGACTGCTCACCAACTAGAAAGGGAAGCTCTTTTGACTCGTATGGTATGGCTTGGTTTCTCGCTCCACTCATCTTATTGTTAATGGGGAAGGAAGTATGATGATTAGTACAAGATATGACTCTTTCTACAAGAATCTTTCCCACTTTCAATGATGCTCCATGATTATTCTTTTCATCGTCTCTACTTTTACTTCCACTTATACCACCCTTGATAGTATTTGAAATTGCAGTCTCACATGTAAGATATGTGGGACTATCTTGCAATGAATTGCTTTATTTACTGCTTCTGGCCTTCCCTATTGAATTACCCAGAAATTTAACTCCTTCCTTTAAAGTTAATGATATGTCAGATCATGTACCTGGATCATTTGCATCAGGGACTTCAAAGTTATAGAAAGTAGATCAAATAATGAACAAGAACATAATGCATATCCATGACAATTATAAAGTCACAATAATAGAAAGTCCTTGTATGGTAAACTTTTTCACTGTATTGAGTTGGGATTGCTCCATCTTGTAAAAAATAACATGATGGGAAACAACATGGCAAGTCTTTGACTTACAACTGTAGATAATTTCACGCCGATAATGAATCTAATGATTGATTCAAAATCGACAAAATTTGTTTACTTTCTCAGAAAAATTATGAATTGTGCTGATATACAAGCATAAATGATCTGTTGAATATTGCTGCTTGCTACTTGATTATGGTTTTGATTACACCCACATGCTTCTTTATCTCATTTCATCTTTATTATACTCAACTTCTTTTGTGCTCTAGCCCCCACATGTGGTTCTCATTTCTTTGTTTTAGTTTGTTGCTTTTCTCTCTTGTATCTAGTTGTTTGGGCATCAAGTGTCTTTCAAACAGTCAAAATGAATGATTTGGTGCAACCAGAGTGCTAAAATACTTAATAATTTTTCTCTGTGGCAACAGAAAATGTATCGTAAGGGTTACAACTTTTTTGTAACTCCCTTACAAAAGTCTAATTGAGGCTTGAACAGCATTATGTTATAACAGAACTTGTATTGCATTTGGATTTTGTTGAGCATGTGATTTCAAAGTTGAGAAACGCTTCCGAGTCATGAAGAATCTAATTATGCTGCTTTTTGTCTACATCGCTTGGGTTTGCCACCTGAACTAACCTACTACTACTACTACTACTACTATTATTATTATTATTATTATTATTGTCATTTATTACTAATCGGAAACACCTGCATCATTCCAATTATACTTTAAAAATCATCACACTTCAATGCCAAAGGAAGACTAAATCTTCTTTTTTGTGGTGTTGCCGACAGGGAGAGATAAATTATGAAATGCAAATCATCCATGCAAATAATAAAAAGACAGAAGCAAACCTTGCAATGCAACATATTTCAATATATTTTTCAAACTAAAACATTATAATTTTTCATTTTAGGTGACCTCTGCAGAGCAGTGGGAAAAAGGACTACATACTGTACTCAACTGCGAAGTATGAACACCATCCTATTTATCAACGAACTTAACCATTCTGTACTGTAAAAACAAGGGCAAGAATGGTGTAATATAATGGGTAAAAGTAAAATCACTCAGACATTTACTTGGGCACTGGATGCCTACATCATCCCGTTGCGTATCTGGTCGCCAATATCCCTCACGTGACCGGGGCCATGGGGTATAAAAACAGTTGTGTTCTTAGATGAGTTACCGAGATCCTTGATTGTGTCAAAGTATTGAGTGATCATCATGAGATCCATAATCTCCTTGGCTGAGGTGCCTTCCACCTTGTGAGAGAAGTTCAAGATGTTCTCTCTCAAACCATCTGTTATTGCCTGGCGTTGCCTCGCCACACCTACCCCGCCAAGGTACTTGGATTCAGCTTCAGCTTCTGCTCTTTTAACTTGGAGCACCTTCTCAGCTTCTCCTTTGTATACACTGGCAAGCTGAAGCCTTTGAGCTGTAATGACAAATCAATAATAGTTTAGTCATTGGATGAGTACCAAATCCTCCTTTTATTGCCGATCATTAGCAAGAAATCTTTTTAGAGATATTATGTTTGACTGAATGACGACATTAAGACAACATATTCCAAGAAGTGGCTGAAAAATCATTGGCTAATTAAGTATACATGTGCCTGTATCTCTCAGTGTGTGCTTTTGCGGTATATGGTTTGTCAAATTGGATACAGGAATATGAATGAAATTTCTACGAAAAACCACAAAGTTTTAGCTTAAACTGCTCAATTTTCCTTCACAATTCAAATTTACCTACAGTAGGATGGACAAGTTAATGACCTGCATTGATCTCATTCATTGCCTTGCGCACGGCGTCGTCAGGTATAATGTCAACCATTAATATATGCTCAATGCTATAGCCATATGCTCCCATCACCTGAACCATGATTTCAGCATAGTTCATCAGAAGCCAGTTTCAATAACTCGGGTCAAAACGTGTGCTAGCTTAAAGAAGTGGTATGTATTATGTCTATCGTATGGAACAAAAGTCTTGCAATCCTGTTAAAAATCAATCTATCGAAAGAGTCACTGTTGAAATTTAACAACCTTAATGCAGAAACCTAAGAACAACCACATAACAAAGACCATTACCTTTGCAATCCAGGCCAAACAAGTAGCTCTAGTTACAAAATTTTGCAGGGAAAAAAAAATTCTTTACCTTCTGTTATCCTTGAAAGTAAATCATGAACCATGAAATTTAAAATTGCAAAAACTGGATCAAGCAATATTTTTCCTACAAAATCTTTTTAGACACTCTTTCATATTGCCAAATACCTGAAATAAACATTGTACACAAATGTTTCCTCTTCTCCCATATTAATACAAAAAGGTAATATATATATATATATATATATATATCACATTATTACAATATCCAAAAGTTGCACAAAACGTATAAAGCAAAATACGAAAAGAAAAGAATCAAAAGAAGTTTTTTGCAATACATGAAGGTTCTACAATTCCTTTCACTGCACAGGAACCTTATATCCAACCAAATCAGCACGAACATGTGATGTGAAATGTTCTAACATGACTAGAAATTCAGCCTTCAGAAGGAAGCAATTGAATGAAGAGAAAAGCAATTTTTTTATCATGGGAAAAGGAAAGGTACAACAGAAGGCAAAAGAAGCAACAGATTTGCAACTCTTATTCTATATAGGTGATGTTGAACAGTAAACAATGCATAAGGAAAATGTACTTGCCTTCTCAAGTTCCTCCAAAACAGCTTTAGCAACTTCACCTTTTTGTTCAAATAGCTCATCCAACGTCATTCTAGGAACAAGAGCACGGACCACTAAGAAGACAAACAATACGCATATTTGGAAAATGTTAGGAAGCGAGAAGTAAACAGAACTATAATGGCCCAAGGGTACTGTGAAATATACCATCAAACACATAAGCCTGGATCTGCTCTTTGGGGTTCTGCAACTCATAAAATGCATCATCTGCATTTACTCTGACAATCCGGTATTGAATTGAGCAATGCAGTTGCACAAAGACATTGTCCTATAAAATTTAAGGCAAATTATTGTACTCACAAAGCAACAACATCTCAAGTAACTAAAAATATTTCAAATCATGCATGCTGACAAAGGAGTGGAGTGGAAGAGGAACCAATTCTATGAAACTGATAACTCTCGGGCTTAGCCTTTACAAGACACAACTCCCATGTACAAAAACAAACATATCCAGTGAGTGTTTCATCCAAATTGGCACAAATAACCCATTGGAATGAGCACTGCTTGTACTCTCTCTCAGCTACAACCATCAAAAGAAGAAACTTAGGGTTCATTTGGTTCAGTAACAGCAAATAGTTTTCTAAAACTTGGATATAATGTGGAGATTTTTGGCTATACTTTGATTACAATTCATAAAAACAGCAAAAACATCTTTCTATTCAGATTTCCAAGTAATATTTAGAGTTGCACCCAGAAATTGTTTCTGAAAACTCCCAGCCAAATGAATTTTCCTTATTTTCTGTATTCATTTTTTAAAAATAAAATATGTATTCTATGTGAATTGAAAATCAAAGAGGCACTCAGTATTGGGATGGATCTTTATCTTTTACAATTTATAAATAGCAAACTATCTAGGGGCACATAAGTTGCTTTTGTTTCTTCTAATACAATTAGTGATATAATGCTATCCAGGTCAAAGAACAGGACATGAAAGAAGCTAGCCTTTCATGGTTTACACCACCAATTTAACCACTTAATACAAAAATTCTAAACCTACTCCAGCTAAGTAACATATAAATCTCTATTTTCAGACAGCTCTACCTTCCCACCACCACCAAGGCCCAGATACCTCTTCCCATAGTGATTTGATAATTTAGAAAGCCAGCCTTGAAATTAAAATTTTTTTCTGTTACTCCATTCCAAATTCTATTCAGCTAACAATTTAGAATGGGATAAGCCTACATAATGAAATAGGTAAATACTCGGCATTATCATCATGTCGATACCACTACCACACCTGTTTTTTTCCATGTTCCAAAATCCGTTAACCAAATGCAAATTTCAGTCCACACCCTCTCGTAAATCTTTAAATTCGTCTCGTTTTAAGCACACAAGACACAACCACATGAGTTAGCAAACCTTAACAATTACTTGTCACCGCTGTTCCAATACAATTCTCACAAACCCTTTCTCTCTTTATTCTCTATTACCGTGCTTGTGATCTTACAGGTATACCCTTCTAACCAAACTATCATACAGAATTTAACTAACCCAGTAGAGAATTCCTCAGTAAAAATGCGCCACAGACATAAAGGAAACAGATTTACTCTCTAAATTCACAATCAAAATAAATCAACCTAATACCAAAGACGATTATAATCCAAGGAACAAGAAATCAAACTTAGAGGTTAAGCAAACGAAAATATGTAAAAGAAAAAAAAAACATATAAAAAGTTCAACTATACCTTGGTTTTGGTTTCGATACGGACGTCAAGAGAATTGATCCTGGTGGAGAGAACTCCGGCGAGCCATTGACCCGCGAAAGGGTTGAAAAAGTGGAGCCCTGGCTCAGCCAACTTCTCGAACCGGCCCCATCTCTCGATCACGCCAATACTCGCCTGGTCTATGCACCCACAAAATATACAGAACGCATTCCCCATATTTTTCCTCAGTCGTTTTGTGTTCCTTGGCCACTTCCTCTCCTTAGTTTCGCATACACTGAAGAAAAAGACAGTGAGTGGGTGAAGATTGAGACAGTACGAACGCACAGGATTTACCGTTAGATAGATAATACCTAATCGCACGCGTGTCATCTTGTGAGAACAACGCCCGTTCTGTACTTCATTGTTCATCGTCAATCTAGTTTCCTTACCATCAATTAACTATAAAATTTGACAAGACCATTTCAAATATGGTTATTGTCTTGTCGTTTCCTTTTTCTTACTTTAGCCCTTTTTTTTTTATAATTATAGCCAAAGATATTAATGGATTGACTTAAATATCCTTGTACAAATACACAAAACCTTTAACTTGGAAACAAAAATAAAATCTTTAAAATTTAAAATATAATTTAAATTATTTAAAAATAAAATAAAATAAAATAATTTTATTAAATTATTATATTGATAAGATTAAATTATTTAATTATAAATTTTTATTTATATTAATTAATAATTGACTCTAAATTTATCCAATTACAAATTAAAAACTTAGGTATAATGATGAGAAAGTTTACCTAAAAGGTTTACCTCATCCTCTCCCTCCTCTTCTTCCTCTACTTCTGCTGCCCCTTTCTAGTCCTCAACATCCTCATTGCCATCTTTACCTGCAAGTAAATTACAAAAGAGTTATTCTTTAACGATAAGCACAATTAGTGCGTTGTAAAATGATGAATCCTATAACATTTATGGTATATATACGTTGTCAAATTCTTGTTGTCTTATCATTTTTTCCTTGTAGTGCTTCTGTTCTCTTTTACCTCTCCTGCTTCTGTCAGTTTCTTTCTAGCAAGGATTAGATCATATTTGTTCCCGCGACGTAGTTGTGAAGTTCAGAATACTTGAACGGTAAGTCAATATGCGTACATGTGCCATTTGTAATCTGCTTATCCACTTTGAGAGGTCATCAGCTAACAAGACAGTTCTTGCCAACCATATTATGGATCTCCAAGCGTACATACACGCACGCACACACGTATTCATGCAATCGAAACCCATAGCAGACATGTTTCTTGGCAGGATGCATTACAAAATTTCTGCAGAATCTTGAGACCTCTACTTGTTCTCGTTTTATACACTTGACACTCCCCATTTCTCGTCGCCTTTCATTTATTTTCTGACTCCCAACCACGTTCTCTTTATTTTCTTACTGGGTTTTTGGGAAAATCCAGTTGCAGCCAAGAAAATGGAAATTATAATTATAAGTTCATAGAATAGTGGAGAAAATACTGGATCATATCATATCATATCGATCATGCAGGTGTAGTAAAGACCACAACAATGGGATTCAAAATTTTCCATCTCCTCTGCAGAATCGGACAAATGGGACATGTTATTTAAGGCAGACTGAGAGACAGGAAGACACAAAATATTTTGAATGGGGCTTCGTTTGTATCTGTGTCCTTGATTTAGATCTCTGTCTGGTCTTTGGAGAGCACGAATAAGACTTTTGAAATGCAGCCAGCTCACTTTGATTTTGCCAGAGAGCATTTTTTATATTTATATAAATATAGCTTGAATATTAAGGATTAATTAACTTAATAGTTCTTCAATTCACGCTTCATTTAAAGCTTAATCTTGTTCATTCGAAAGCTTAGAATATAACAAATAAGAGACCATTAAAACAGCCCGTACATAAGAGGACAGTACACAAATTGTTCATATTTTATTGCCATTTGTTGCGAAGGAATCAGCATCTCCTGCCATTTTTGTATCTGTCTACCCCTTCACTGGGTTTGTTTTCACCAGGATTACCCAATCTAACACCATTATCATCATATATCAATGTTGTTGTCTTGCTTGCAGAAATTAACATGGAGCCATGTTTGGTTGTCTCTAAGATATCAGAATAATTTAATGATCTGCCCTAAGAATCTTATAATTTCTTTTTAATATTTTCTACTGTCCCTTCATTGTAAGCACCACAGCTAATTCATTGATGAATGTTTGGGAAATGGTGTGGAGCCTTAATGAAATCATGCTAGCTTAGCCAACTTGAATTAGATAATTCATCATCTATTTAAAAATGTTTAATGATTATTAAGCAGGTATCCAGGAAACTAACTTGGGATTTTTCATGGGTCATTAGAAAGATTATCAGCTTATTTATATAAGAAAATTTTGCCTTTAATCACTTGAAATATGGGTCTTGGAGTAAAATCTAATTACGTATAAAGGATGTATGTAAAATAATGAATTATAAAATTCAATCTAGCATGTGGTATTATTTTTTAAATGATGTATTATTCAACTTCCCTATGGTGTTCCTGTTTATAAACTCCATCTGCCAGTAACCAAAAGCATCATCAACATTTTGCCGAAGCTTGGAAAGCAATCTCTTTTCTTCTTATCCTAAATTGAAGTTCAACAGGGGAACAAAAATGGCTTGCTGGTCTGCTGAAAATGCCACCAAAGCTTACCTCAAATCCCTCAAAATGGTAAGCATCGAATATTTGATAATCAGTCCCAGTTTCTAATCAACATTTTGTTTTATAGATAATTTTTTTCTGACTAGTCTTGTGTGATTCTTATTCAGGGTCAAAAGACAAATGAGCCAAATGTTGCAGAGTTCATATCAGCATTAGCTGCTGGAAATAATGCGCAGTTAATCGTTGTGGCATGTGCCAATGCAGCAAATTCTACAACTCTAGCACTTGTGGCTGCTGCGCATCAAACTGGTGGCCGTGTTGTTTGCATTCTTCTCGGCGTGGAAGAATACGAATCATCCCAACAAATCCTAGGCCTGGATGCATGCCGCGTTGAGTTTGTCATTGGTGATGCTCAAAGTTTACTGTTGAGCCACTTCAGGGAAGCAGATTTTGTGCTTATTGACTGTGACCTTGAGAACCATGAAGGAATTCTCAGAGCGGTGCAAGCCGGCAGGAAGCGAAACGGTGCTGTTGTTGTTGGCTATAACGCATTTTGCAAAGGATCGTGGCGGTCCAGTGGATCAAAAACTCAGCTGTTGCCAATAGGAGAAGGGCTGCTACTGACTAGAATTTCAGCAAGTACTAAGAGAAGTCATTGGATTGTTAAAGTAGATAAATGCACTGGTGAGGAGCATGTGTTCAGGGTCAGATTTCCACAGGAAAGAAATTCAAGCATAGATTTTGGCTGCCTGCCTCGATGGCTAGGAAAGCCCGAATTTTCTTTCCTTTTCCGGCATTTTCTAGATGGTCGGAAAGAGCAAATGGGATTAGTTGTTAATATTAGATCATAATTAGAGTATTAAGATTTAGAAGCTTAATTTTGAGTCTTAAATGTAAATAGCAAGCTATGTATCTGTATAATATTATTGTAATGATTTAGATTTTTGGAAGGATTATATGGTTTGTGTTTAGAAGTATATGAGCAACTGCAAATCCATTTGGGTCCCTGGATTATGAGAACATGGCCATAAATTTCAACAATCTGCAGATTTATATTGACATCCAGTACTAGAAATATTTGTCTCTTAAGACAGATATTATTATATTTTTGTTGAGTTTGTGTCCTGTAAGAACATGGAGTTAACAGAAATGATGCGGCTGTTGCAGAATTAAGTCCTCTTTTTTTCACAGGCTAATGTCCTTCTAATTGAGGACAGAACAGCTAATTGATGAATATTGAGGAAATGGCACAAAAGCCTGGACATATCATATTTCTTAGCAAGATGGTATTAGATTTAACTGAGAAATCTTTCCATAATTCTTAGGATATCGTTTGGACGGTCAGCAATAACGCTACAGCTAATGGTTGCGGCATATGTAAAACGATTATATACCCTGAAGCATAAGTGTTTTGGTAACTTGTAAGAAATGGTTTTGCTCGAAGCAATTCCTGTGGAAGCACTTTTTGATGATTTTATGGCAAACTGAAAGAAAAACCCTTAAATATTTTAACTAATTGGAAATTTATACATTTTGATGTATCACAATCTTCACTTGCCATTGGACAGACATGAAAATTCATTCCAGTTCTCTTACTAAAGACAAAATCCATTAGGCTTCTGTTCTGCAAGCACTACCACAAAAAAATGGAAAGCATGTTTATATGGGCTTAAAATGAAACCTAGACCATTACCAAATAGAAAATCCAAATGCCCGCCAGGCCCTGAACAATGTTGGGTAGGTTGGAGAACCTCAATCCAGAAATCATAGATGAGCAGCAGCTAGTTTGATCTATGAGTTCAAAGAAATGCCAAACAAACCATACTCAATAAGAATATGTGGTAATAAGCTGACAGCCAGAGGCTTGTTCCGACGTTGTCATTTTCATACTAATTATGCTCCAACTTGGTCTCTGAAACCTGACTCTAAACTTGATGGCGTATCAGAGAAGAAAAGACCTGCCAGCTGGGGAAATTAATTATAATCATTATATTGCAACGGGCCACAGGGGCCACATGAAATTAGGACGGAATCCAAGGTCTAGCAATGAACACTCAACAGCTTCAGAGATATCAGTGATTAGAAGCTTAATCATGCATACTCAATATGACAAAATAGATAATTTTGATTTATTCTCTCATAATTGTGTCTCTTGACCGGTTTAGGTTCAAGTGCAACGAACTCAATCTTCGTATTCCTTTCAATTTGTGATGTGATTAACGCAGGCCTAAAGCATCTTGGCTAACAAGGATAATCTATTGATCTTCCACCGTACTGTTGCAGAATACTATATGCCAACATGAAATCGGAAGAGGAACACTTGGCCTCTTGCATTGTAAGTAGTTTTAGTATTTGGTAAGTCATGTTTGCTGCTTTCGTTGAAAGCACATGAGTTCAAATGTTTGATAAGCCTCTAATTTTATTTGATAAACATTAACTAATGTTTATTGATCACTCAATTTTCTGCAGGAAAATTTCAAGGAATAGAAGCGATTACAGGTGAAAACCCCCTATAAGACCCCATGTTAAGGATACAGCAAACGTATGTTCAACGACATTAACTAGAATGCCTAGTCCTCAGGCAGAGGACACAAGCACGTAAGTTAATCACAATAACTGCTAGAAATTCCATCATCAGTGAGTAGTCAATGCCACATTCAACCCTGGCTTGCCATTACTCACTTGAAAATTGTTCAGGCAATGATGGACGAAGTTCTGAAAATTAGAGACAGCTACTACAGTTGCCAAGCTCTTGAACAATTGCTTCCATAAATGGCCTCTCAGCAGGAGAGTCGTGAGTACAAAGCAAAGCAATTCTAGTAAGTTTAGCTGCCTCGTATTCAAAGAACATGCCATGCAGGTTTGGGTCAATTAAATCTTCGAATCTGCATGACTCACCTCCAAGTCGGACCAAGTTAGTGACTTTACGCTTTCCTGACAGGACTTGTAAAACAAGCACTCCAAATGCATAGACGTCACTTTTATCTGTGAATCGGCCAGTAGTAGCGTACTCAGGAGCTACGTAACCCATAGCAGCACTGGCCTTCAGCGCTGAGAAGACAATGTCATTGGCAAGAAGGTTGTGCAGGCCAGAATCTGAGAGCAATGGGTTGTATCGTTGGTCAATGAGGACCTTCTCAGCTGAAATGTTCTGGTGAACCAGTGCTGGTTTGTCCGCTTTGTGCTTGTGTAGATATGCCATACCTGCTCGTCAGCCGAAAGAATTAGGCAGCAGAAACAAAGAAAAATAAACCTCATATAAAGGCATTATCGAACATAACCCAAGGATAGATTACTAGGGTTCAAAGACATAAAATTTCCATACCATCTCAAACCTAAACAGAAAATCTCAAGTGACAAGCTTAACTGACCTTTTGCAATTCCCTTCACAATAGAAACTCTGCTGGACCACTCAAGGACGTGGCCATCACCGTCCTTCACATCAAGATAGTGACGCAAATTTCCACTGGGGACAAAATCATAAACAAAGAAACACTCGCCCCTGCTCTTTGAACAGCAAAATCCTCTCAACCTGACAATGTTCTCATGCATCAAAGAGGTTAAAGTATTTAATCCCTTTAAAAACTCTGATTCATCTGACTTGCAACTAGTTTTACTGATGCTCTTTATTGCAACAACAGACCCATCTCTTAATATCCCTTTATAGGTAGCTGAGAAGTTACTCTTCCCCAACAAATTTACCCCTGAGAAATAGTGAGTGGCCGTCTCGACCTCTTCGAGATTAAACCGAAAGCTCTGGAAGACTTCTTGGGTGAACACATTGAGGTTCCGGCCATCGGCCAATGGATCCCATCCATTGGCATACTCAAGGCTAATGAGAGGAGAGCCATTCTTCCTATAAACCCGCTTTGCCTGGTCAGTACTAAGACGGCTATCAGCAACATTGAATGAGTTCCCAAGTCTCTGCTTCCGGCGATGATATTGAGTGAATGTCAGAATTCCTATAGCTGACAATGCTAAGCTTGCAACAACAATGCCAACAACAACTGATGCTTGATGGGATCTTGATGAACTTGAGCACTGACTTTGGTTGCAAGGCAATTGCACATTTGCTGTCTCGGGGATGTTTCTTGTGGAAAGAGTTGAGCCTGCCCCATACGGATCTGGTCTACTAGGATTGATGTTTTTTGAAGCATTGCAAGCTTTCAAAGAGGAAAATCCAACTCCACATAACTCAAGATTGTTTTCGTACAGGAATCCCTCATTCAGTCTCTTCAAAGCTTCATTAAACATATTAACAAATGAAATCCAGTTGCATTTAACATTGTTCAACAAATCAAAATGACTATTACTCAAAATAGAATTAAAAGACAAGCATGTGAGTTGTAGAAACATGATTACCAGGAGGCACATTGCCGGACAGAGTATTATTTCGAATATCTAGAACTTCCAGCAGGGGAACATCGGCTAACTTTCTAGGGATTGAACCAAAGAGATGATTAAAGCTCAAATCTATCCTCATTAACAAACCCAAATCCCCTAAACTTGCAGGGATGGCCCCAGTTATTTGATTAGATTGGAGAGCAAGAACGCTAAGCTTCTTTAAAGAACCCAGCTCTGTGGGTATGCTTCCTGTTAACTTGTTATAACACAGCTGCAACACTGCAAATCATATGCAAAAGCCAAATAAGACAGAGGTCATACCCGTAGTACGAAAGATAGAAATGAAATCCACTGAGATAAGAAATCAATAGTGCTAAGCAAGTTTTCAAGGTTCTCAGAGAAAAAGCGTGTGAGCAAATCTGCAGTAGCCCAAAAATGAGTGAATATCTCATTTCATTCACTTCCACACCCAATCATGACAACCAGCCATAGCGTGCATAGAAGAAAGAAAAAAAATCAAAACACGGAGAAAAGACTCGCTGGAGGGAATCTTAAACACTGATTCAAGACAAGCAGTTTCGTATTACCCAGACTGGTTAGATTGGTTAAGTACTTCGGTCCCTCCAAACATTTTCTCCGAATCCACACAGATCAATTTTTAAGACTGTTTTCAAATTCATGAAACTGTAAATCAATCCTTAAAGATCAAATTTTGGGCAAAAATGAAAGAGCATCTATTTGAGATAAAGAAAATTGTAAAACAAAAAACTTCATCAAGACAAGAATATCTAACCAGGTTCAAAACTTTCAACAGAATCCGCTTCTAGCTCTGTATATAAATGGTTTTCTTTTGGAACCAAAAGAAAATTTATCGTTCACAAAATCATCTACTAACCTTGCAAGCTACCCATGCTACCGATCTCAGGAGGTATGTCCCCGGAGAGATCATTCACATTTAAGTACAAATCACTAAGCTCAGTCAAGTTAGCTATTTCCCTTGGTATCTCTCCATACAAAGAGTTGAAGTGCAAGTACAGCCCAGTCAAGTGCTTGAGCCCAGCAATGGCTGGAGAGACCTTGCCATACAGACCCTTTCCTTGCAAAGAAATGTTAGATACTTGTCCCTTCTCATTGCATGCTACTCCTTCAAATGAACCATCACATGGTTCACCATTGACAGTCCATGAAGAGAGATATCTCTCTTCTGGGTCTAAAGCTGCTTTCATGTCCATGAGTGCTCGTAGCTCTGTGTTTGCACCAACCCAAGTGAAAAATACAAGCAAAGAGACGAGAAATAGTTTAAAAACCATGTCTGATTCCGTCTCAAAAATGGTAGAAGACGATTCTTTCTTTATCTTTCCCACTCTGGTAACCGGTTTCTCTGTTTTTTGCCTTGCAGACAAGCAGAAGTATCCTTGTTTCGCTTTCTCCTTCTCTCTTTCTCACTGTTCAGTGTTATTTCCTTTTTCTGTCTGGGACAAAGGGAGGACGGCTATGAAGAGACAAAGGTACAGAGATGTCCATACTTTCTTCTCAGTGGGAGTGTGTACTAACTGCATGCGAAAACTCAAAAAGCGAACTGATTTTGATTTTGATTTTTTGTAATGAATAATAACGCTTTCTGGCCGTTGGATTTGCTGTTGCTGACTTTTTTGAACGAGCGTGGAACTTGATCGAGGCTAAGCTGCATGTTAGTGTTTTCTTTCTTAGTTCAGGTTATCAAGTGAACCTCCTCCACGTAAGCATGTTCTTTTCTGATAATATTAATAAAAGCGGTTCAATAAATCCGTTAAAGGTAACAACTGTTGCCACGTCGTTAATTAACGGCAGTCAGTTACGAAAACATCGAGGCGCGTGGTTCTATCCGTCCCCAAAAACGAGATCCCTTGTAGAATTGGCCCAATTCCAACGAGATAGGATCCTGTGCAAACAATCTCATTCTAAATTCGATAAATGAAGAACTCCAGCCGTTTGAGTTCCTAGGAATCATAGCTTACCGTGCACGAGAGTGTATGGAATGAAAGGAAACTCAAACAAAATGGAAATTAATGACGTCTGATTTGTGATCGGTGAACAGTTGGAGTCAAGCCTACTGTTTACGGCTTGGCTTCTTTGACTGGGCCTTGGATTGAGGGGCCCAAGCTCGTACCTTGTCAGAACTCTGACAGCACTGCCTCCACTCTGCTCTGCTGTCCATGGCGCAATGTACTTTTTCATTAATTCTAATATTCTTTTCTTTTTTTAAAAAAAATTAATATTTATCTTCACAATTATTTCAATTTTTTAAATAACAATAAAATTTTAAGAAATAAAATATATAAATTTAAATATTAATATAAAATTTTAAAAAATTATATTTCTTTCTATATGATTTATTTTTAATTCTTAAATAAATTTTAAAGCATAATTTTATTAAAATATAATAACTAAGATTATACATAAATTTTTTAAAAAATAAATAGATCTTATATATCCGGTGTATTTAGGGAAATCTGTATTTGAATTGAATTTATATACCTTAGGACAATATAAAGATTACAGTTGCATTGGTGGTTGGTCGATTTGTCCCTCTTGTTTTGTGTTCTAGATTTGTGATAGCAACCAAACAATATGGCTAAAATTAAATTACCAAACGACAAGGGCCAACCCTTCTTAACATTCCCATGGAATAATGAATTAATGGAACTCACTGTGCTAACTAACAATTAGTTTCAGTGGTTACTTGTATGTCAATGTCCCCATGGCTAATAATCATTCCATGCCACGCATAATTAATGAATGATTTTGTCATTGAATCCTTAATTGGGCAATAATTGATTATGATCTCTTAACATAGAGGGATAGATTCCTCTACAAAGACATGTCTCAGCTTTTAGATTACAATTGAAAAGTAGTTTTAAGACTTGAGAATATCTAGGGTTTCACAACTGTCTGCTTGTAAGTCGCAACCCCATTTCGGGAGAAAGGAGAAAACCAAGCAGAATCAATCACCCGAAAAGAAGGTTTGATTATTGATGCAAACAGTTTTATTACAATATCTACAGCACTTGTGCTGCTTTTTAGGTGCTTACAGATCTTGGTCTGCTAATAAATTATAAGTCAGTCAGTCCTATCCGACTGAGGCCAGATAGCTGGCTTGCAGCATTCTATATTAGTGGGGCCGTGCAAAAATTTCTTGGCCAACAAAGACTTGCTTGTTATCTTCAGGTTGTTTTAAACTTGCAAGTGCTTTGGAGGATCTGTTCTTTGCATACTTCAATCCTTTCTGACCAGGACTTTTTTCCAGCTGTTACTATGCAGATGGACAAGGCATATCTCTTCTTTGAAAAAAGCCATGCATGAGCACGAGCATCACTTCACTTTTCAAAACACAAACCAATGTTTTTATTCTTTGATGTCTTCATTATTGAAACGTGTCTCTTGCACCAAGATGTTGCAGGAAAATGCAACGATAATGTCTTCAATTACAGCCAGGGAAACTGTTATTGTTTTTGTTTTTTATGGTCGAAATTTGACTTAGAATTTACATGCAAGGAGAAATTATCTAGCTGGGTTTAGACTGTTACTTGTAAATAATTTAATTCAGAAGTACTTTTTGTGTAATGTATAAAGAAGGAGCGGGGGACTCTTTCTTTATGGTGTCTGTGAGTCAAGATGGCATCTCTTTTGTTATAAGAGCATTAAAGAGCAGCTTATAAAAGCAGATGGGGTGGATGGAATACTAGCAAAGGAGATGAATTTCATAAAGGGATTGATCATATCGCTATATATCTATCATGGAGCACAAAGTTATTAATGATGCCAATCAGAAAACCATGTATAAAACTAGGCTGTGCCCACGCTTTTTGGGGACTTCCCTACCCTTTAATTTTCTCGCAACATGTTATAGATTTCCATTAAAATGATTAAATATTCAGCAATATTACTATCTATATATTATGCACGCATGAGTGCCTGGCACTCCTTTCAAATTAACCATGCACTCATTCCCAAATGAATAATGCATTAATTTAGTTCCAGCTTAACTTGTATGAGTTAATTAACTAGAGTTTAACAGTTATCTCCTTTGCTTTGATGCATGAGCAAAATGAGCAGCTGGGGTTGTAGGTGGGCACTTGAGAAAAGCAATGGTTGGTGCAGTTTTGGCATCTGATTGTAAAGCAAAAACGTCGAGACAGCTTGCAGGTGATCGGGCAAGAGGAAAACCCTACTGAAAACAAAATCAGGTGAAAGGAAACTCATGATTTTCGGTTGTGAGGTAAAGGCAACAAAAAAGGTAGCTACATCCTGATTCTTGTTTTCATATTGTCTATGGCTACCAAACATTGGTCATAGTCCAAGGGTTCTATTGAATACACTATTTCAAGTCACTTGCCAATTTCTTTTTGTGGTTAGGCCAGTTGGCCCAACTCTGAATGCCAACTAATCTCGTAGTCATTCTAAGTGAACTCTTTTATGCACCGTTTTGGTTCATTCATGATTTTCGCTCGTTGCTCGATTCAACTGTTCATGGTGACAATCACAAACATCTACATAAATCTGACAAACTTGGGCCCAACTATGACTACGAACCCACCTTGAACTGAGATGGGTCGAAGTTCTCGGGTATATTTAGATGTTTGTGGCAACCTGGAGAGGAATTGGTGGAAGCTGACAACATTGTGCAAGAGTTTCATCTAATGCTACTTTTATTATCAGTGCAAGTCTACTTAGAAAGCTGCAAACAATTGGTGGAAGTAATGGGAAGTGAAAATGTGTATCAAGCGATAATCATTTGTTCCAATAGGAATGAACCTTGCCTACCCAACAGCAGTTGCATGTACCATCCATTTTATTACCAGGAAGCATCATCTGAGAAGCATATTATGTTTAAAATGAGAGAAAAGAATCAAAATATTTATAGAAAATGGACAATAAACAAAATCTCTCTTCACATTACATGAAACATAGTCTTTAAATTCCAAAATAGTATGAAAAACAAAAACTAATATAAACTCTACAACAACCATTGTTCAGTCTTCTTAACTTCTTAGCACATTATTCCAAGAAAACATTATCATGAAGGAAGATTACTTCTGATTCACTAGAAAATAAACGGAGACAAAAATAGAGTGCCAAGCATCTAAGAGACAGCAATGGTGACCTCCACTTCCACACCAGATTCAATTGTAATGGAAGTGATCTGCTTCACCTCATCAGGGAAGCTAAAGAGATCAATAGCTCCCTCATGAACTCTCAGCTCAAATCTGTCCCAAGTGTTCGTTCGAGAGAGCCGCGAATGCTTTGTGTAAATTAAACACCCTTAGCTATTCATCCAAAAAAGCCATTCAAGCATCCATAGCGCATGCGACGGCAGTACATAACCCTATCAATCAACAACGGCATACTTAAGAGTGAATGCGACTGCACATAAGAGAGGGAATTGTCAAAGCCTCATCTCATCAGGGGTGATGAAGAGATCAATAACTCCCTCATGAACCCTCAGCTCAAATCTGTCCCAAGTGTTCGTTCGAGAGAGCCATGAATGCTTTGTGCAAATTAAACACCTTTAGCTATTCAACCAAAAAAGCCATTCAAGCATACATACCGCAAGCGACGGCAGTACATAACCCTATCAATCAACAACGGCATGCTTAAGAGTGAATACGACCGCACATAAGAGACGGAATTATCAAAGCCTCCGCTCATCAGGGGAGCTGAAGAGAACAATAACTCCCTCATGAACCCTCAGCTCAAATCTGTCCCAAGTGTTCGTTCGAGAGAGCCACGAATGCTTTGTTTAAATTAAACACCTTTATCTATTCATCAAAAATAACCATTCGAGCATCCATAGCGCATGTGACGGCAGTACATAACCCTATCAATCAACTACGGCATACTTAAGAGTGAATACGACTGCACACAAGAGAGAGAATTATCAAAGCTGGATTGCAAACAACACAACCATAGCAGAGAAAGCAAACATGAAGATGACCATTACATATATAGCGTTTGTAGAATAATTTATGACATGATTAAAATTTATGAGAAATTCAAATGATGCAATTAAATGCAAGAATAGTCAATGGTCTTGAGCTCAATTGGCCTTCACCGCAAGGGGGACTTCCTAGTGGTGATGGAAGAACTTTGGTTGGCATCCTTACTGGACCCTTGACCCTAAATCTCTTGTGCTTGGCACTACGTACAAAAACATAACAACCATCAGAACAAAATCAAAGAAAATCTAATAAAATGACAAGTGAATCCACAATAACTCAGATATAAACATAAATCATAAAGCAACAATTAGAAAGATGCTTCTTTGACAACCATATCCTTCTTCCAAACTCAAATAAATTCTCAAAATGATCCCAATTATGGTTAATTTCCTCCAATATTTTAAAAATTATTGTTGTACATATAATTTTTTAGAATATTTTAGAAATTGAAGAGGGTTACTTTAGTTAATTTTTAAAAAATAGTTTACAGTTTTTCAGGTATATGTAGATGTTTGTAACAATATGGAGACTAGCTGGTTGGAAATTGACGGAGTTTAAGCTTATTGTTGTAGTGCTTTCTATGCCTGTGCCTGTGCCTGTGCCTGTGCTTGTCTCTGTATGTTCTTATCTGAATTAGAAACTAAAAAGCACTCTCTAAGGGTAACCCATCGAAAGCAACTAAAATTAGTACATATGAAATACAACTAGTATTCTTTGCAGGTTACAGCTTGCATTTATATCAGATTATCAATATCATCTGTAGTAGTTTTTCCAGCAATAGAAAGTGTCGATTGTTGTGGATCTTACAAATGTTAAGCAAATTCAGACTGGTCTTGTTATATACCTGTATTGAAGAAGAAGATGAAAAGATGTTATATAATTAAGGTATGTTTCATCGTATATAGATCCTTGGCATAAGCATTAAACAACATCAACATTCATCGTGCTGGAGTCTCGCTTACTGATTTTTCACCACCGGAATCAAAGATTTTGCCAAAGTTAATCCGGTGCAGTAACCACCATTTATATGGAAATGTCAGTGGGTATAACAACAGATAAAGATGGAGAAAGCTAAGATTTTTCCGCTTTGAGATTTTAGCATTTATTAATGTTAAATGGAGAAACTCAGTTAAGCACTAATCCAGGAAAATATAAGGTAGTCAATTACCTGAAGCATCATATTTGGAAAAGTCTGTATTATACGCCCTTCCGATAGGATTTGTATTGTAAAAACTTGGTAGAAATATGTGAAATGCATCTCCTTCAACTCTGGATGTCATCGTACACCGTAGTTTTTGCATGGAATAATTGGCGTAAGAGATCGAATTAAGCCAAAGCAGTCAAAGGGCAACTCTCCTTTGGCAAATCCAGGGGATACAGAATGGTGCACATATATATAAAGCTAGCCAAATATATTAGTAATCACCATTGCCTGCCAAGCGAGAGATGCCCTACAACTGCTTTGCTTATCAGAAACAACTTTCTGCTTCTGCTACATGCCTTGAACTGCCTGCTTCTGAGTCTTATCGTCAGCTGTTCAACGAGCTTTATAAACGCTGCAATGGGGTCTGTGCAGGAGGAATAAACCATCGAAGAATTGGCATATGCCAAGGATATTCTGAGAAGCTGCTTTCTAATTTATATATAGCCTGTCCCTTGGCTCCATTTCGACGCTAGATCTCTTCTTTATCCCTTCCAATATCAAATGGCCGAAAAATCAAGCTGAGAAAGTAAGATTCTCTTGCTTTCTCTGTCCCATGCTTTAGAGTAGAAGGTTTTGTGGGGATGAGATGCATAAAAAAGCAGCTGAGTCTGAGAGTAGTGAGTCGACGCTCTCCTCCATATTTAAGGTGGTAGAATTATAGCAAAGGTGTCTTTCATTGAGCAATATTATAACATATTTCTTGTCATATTCCCTCGCTTTTCTTTTGCTTTTTCTTCGCAACTTTCACGGTTTGCGTGTTGAACGAGACTTAGCCATTGACAATCATGCATACTTTCCATATTTTTCAAATGGAAAATCTCTCTTTTATGACTAACAATCACCGTAAATTTCTAAGTAAATTTGATATTGGCTTCCAATATTATAATGACATCTCTCACGAATCAAACCTCCCTCATTTTTCTGCTTTCAAATGTGTGTTTATTTTTTCCATCCTACCAAACAAATATTTTAATTCAATTATAAAAGAAATACATATGATTATCAATTGATTTAATTGTTCATACTTTTGACTAATGTTAAGGTTTTAGGTAGAATAGGTAAATTAAAATTTAAACGATAAGTTTAAATATTAAATTTTATTTTAGTGATAATTATAGATATCGATAATTTGATTAGAGTTTTAAAATTTTTATCTATTTTAATAATTTATTTAAGGCTCTCAAAATTCAATACCACCCCTGCGGATTCCCCCAACTTGTAAGAATTTCCATAGAAAGTATGCACTGTTGAGACATCTCCCAATTTTAACATTCACAGTTTGTGTATTTATGTGATGTGCATGCCACAATTCTAATTGAAGGTTAAATTGATTAAAATCTTCTACAAGTATATATGACTTGGACCACCTTAATGTGGGGTCTATCAGATAAAATTGGGGGCTGAATAGCACTTCTCTCTCATGTTAGGAAAATGGGCCGTAAATATGGAGCAGTAAAGAATTTGTTCGGGTTGTAAGATGGGCCTAGAAAAATTCTAACCGATCCATTAAAATAGAACATGGGCTTCCGTTAGACCAAGGATATATGAACCCTAAACCGATCAACTAATATATAAGGAAGCTAGGGTTTGATGCGGCTCATTGCCGAGGTTGATTGAAACGTGAATTCAGAGCTACTGCCTCACCTTCATCGCCGTCACCATGGGTCGTATGCACAGCAGAGGGTCTGTCTCTGTCTCTGTCTCTGTCTTTTTTTTACGTTCACAATGTATTTATATGTGTTTATGTAGTTATTCGCCGTGTGTAATGTTGTGATTGTTGTTTGGTTGTAGTAAGGGTATTTCCGCTTCAGCTCTTCCTTACAAGAGGACTCCACCAAGTTGGCTCAAGATTTCAAGCCAAGATGTGAGTGTATCAACTGATATCTTCTCTGCGTTTATAACTGGATTAGAAATTTGACAATACTCTGTTTGATTGCTGATGACAAAGAAGATGAGATTTCACTTTCTGCATAACCGAATTGATTAACTTTGACTAGCAAAATCAATTGGTTTTATTTAGACTCGATTGAAATGGGATTTTTTTTTTAATTTATTTGAGTTTGTTTGTGAGATTTCAGATGATATGGCTTGTTGTTGATTTTAGGTTGAGGAGAATATCTGTAAGTTTGCAAAGAAGGGTCTGACCCCGTCCCAGATTGGTGTCATTCTTCGTGACTCTCACGGTATTGCTCAGGTTAAGAGTGTTACCGGAAGCAAGATATTGCGTATCCTCAAGGCTCATGGTAAATAAAAAGTCTACTTATTAATAAATCTTTGTTCAGTTTTATTGCGGAGAAGGCTGCTACCATGCCTTCTACTATCTGGTGTTATGCTTGAGTTGGCTGTTATGCTTGAATTTGCTATTTTATATTGTTTGGCTAACTTGCTATTGGGCTATTTTTTGTTATGTGTTTGGTGTTATGAAAATGCCATTTTATTTGAGGCCATTGGTATTTTGATGCCAGGCTTTTTATGTCATAAAATTTTAAATTTTCAAAATTCTGTTATATATTTTCTGCACTGTTGTTTGATTTGGGATTTTCATTTGCATTTGTGTACCTTTTTCTTATTCTCTATGTTTCTTGCCCAGGACTTGCACCTGAAATTCCTGAGGATCTGTACCACCTCATCAAGAAGGCTGTTGCAATTAGGAAGCATTTAGAAAGGAACAGAAAGGACAAGGATTCCAAGTTCCGCTTGATTCTCGTTGAGAGCAGGATTCACAGGCTTGCTCGCTACTACAAAAAAACCAAGAAGCTTCCTCCTGTCTGGAAATAGTAAGCCTCCTCTACATTGCATTTTCAAATTTCTGTAAAGTGATATGCTTGGAAGTATAGGGTTTTATCTCCATCATACTACGTTTAGTTTTGCTTGTGAAAGCATTGGAGCATGTTATGTGCCCATGTGCGGAGTAAGGATGCTAAAGCTTATGATAAATCTGTTATTCAATGGAACTTATTATCTATCAGTTTGCTGCAAGAAGGTACTTGCCTTGTTGTTATTTCAACTGCATCTTATACTTGTTCACTGAATTGTATTGGCCTGTTTTCTTTGTTCAAAGTAGTGTGTGTTTTGGGTAGCAAGGTACTTTGTGTGTTTGTGTTATTACTATGTGAAACTTCCATTTCAATAGTGCACATGCTTTTGCACAAATACATATCCTGACACATATACTTAAGGGTGGTCTCCTGGATATGCATATGTAACAAACACCCTCTTGGTTCTATGCGAAATGAGTATGGTTAGTTGAAAAGAGGTAGAAATTCATTTGTAGTATATTTATTATAAGATTGTCTTGGCTTTGATGTTTTCTTTGTGAAGTCAACATTCTTGCTGTCCAACTTGAAATATGACATGAATCGTGTTGCCTTATTGACTATCTTTATGGTTAAAACTGCTGTTGGAAAACAAAATCATCTGAATAAAATTTTCCTATAGTTTGTGCCATTTTTTTCATAAGTTGGTTGACCATGTTTGATGAATCAGTAATTTGGTTTGACAAGCAAAGTGGTGCACTGCTAATGGTAACCATATTCATAATTCGGTAGCATTAAATTCTTTGTTATCTTTCACAAATGTATACTACGCTAGAAGATTACTTCGACTTCGACAAGTAATATTGCATGCGAACTATATTAATTTTAGATTTTATTATAATTTACTGATTCAATGACTTTGTTTTGCAGCGAGTCTACAACTGCCAGCACTCTTGTCGCTTAGGCTTGGCAAGGTGCTAGGCAGCATTTGGGATAATCCAGTACTGGAAACAATACCCAAATGAGAATTGGGATAATCCAGTATTGGCAGCAACACCCAAATGAGGAAAGATGCTTATATGGTGGTTTACTACAAGTTCAGATGTAAGACTTTTTATTTATAGCATTTTTAAAGATTTTGTCTTGGGAGGGATTATCGAGGACTCGGTTATGTTGCTAAATTTCTTTTTCTTTTCGAGTATTTTGTATTTGGATGCACCCTCTTTCGCAATAGATGTTTGGATTTTGAGCTACATCTCCGCTGGCACATATTTCATTACTTTCGTGGACTTGATCCTAACATTCGAGAACAGATCATCATTTCACATAATTCGTGGGCAAATTAAAACTCGCAAACTAATTTGGACTTTGGGGTGTCATGTTTGATGAAGAAAGAGTGTTTTGCGAACCCACAAAGTTAGAGAATGCAATATTGAACAAAGGATTAGTGTATAAAACTCCAGTTTTGTTCTGCTTCAAGCTTACATAAAGCAAACGGGTAATACGAACTTTGCAATTGCTCGTCGTTACACTTAACCAAGAAAGTTGAATGTAGTTATGTACCAACTGTAGTGTCCACTGGTTCAACATGTCATAACTCTAGGATGTTCTCTGGTTGGGTATGGTACTTGTGAATGGAAAGAAAATTATGAATTAGTCTAATATTGCAATGTGACAATGTCATTAATTTGTTCACAGTCAACCCCCAACTAAGGGCGTGTTTGGCAGCATAAATTACACTATACTAATAAAACTATTTGCTTAAAATTAATAATTTTTAAGGTTTGACTACTAAAATAATCAAGATTGGTCTATATTATTTTCAAAAAAACAATACAAATTTGCTTTACTCTTAAATTTTTTTAATTTAAAATAAAAAATATTGATAATTTATATCACTATTTATATATAATATATAATATATATATATATATTTATATATATAAAACGTGCCCTAAATGATTGATGGATTTGGCGGCGTTGATTAGAAGAGTAAAGCGGTTGGGCCTTCTCTAAGCCCAACTAATTTTTCATTTTGTGACAAAACGCAGGCGCGCGCATTCTCACTTCAGCCGAAAAAACCAGTAAAACCTGAAGCAACGGAAGTGAGGTGAAATTAGGGTTTAGGAGAAAATGGCGGCAGGTCTCAGACAATTCACACATAGAATCGCTGAAGGTGTCGGTGAGCCCATTCTTGACACCGATAATGGGGAGGAACTTATGCATGTTCAGCCCTCCGTCTCCATCGTCCTTGGAAATCGGGCTCCGGAGTCCCCCGGCACTCTCTATATCACTTCCAAGTACTCTCTCTATTTTCTCTCTGCGTTCTTAATGAAAATTTAAGTTTTGTAGGTTCATTATTCTGGTTTAAGAGACTAAAACCTCAACTTTAATTCTTTCTAGTTCAAATGTACTAATTTGCTATGTCGTCTTTAGCTTCTAGTTACGGAGAAAATTGAATTTGCAATTTTGGGTGCGTGCAGTAAAGTTTTATAACGCTTTGCATTTTTGAAAGAATTAATAGAAAATATGGCTGGTATTAGTACTGCGGAGAAGTAAAGGAAGAATGTTCTTTGTTTTTCTCAATCCCGATGCTTAAAAAGGACTTTGAAATCATTTTTGACTTAACGATTTTGGGTTTCTCAAATCGTGTTTCTCACTTCCAGTACCTATTTAAATTTATATAACAAGAGATTGGTTTGTTAAACAATACCTAGCCCCTAATTGTGGTGTTGGATTTTGCAGGCAAGTCGTATGGTTGAATGATGTTGATAGAGCTAAAGGTTATGCGGTTGATTTCTTGTCTATTTCGCTTCATGCGGTGTCAACGGATCCAGAGGCGTATCCTTCTCCCTGTATTTACACTCAGGTAATCTTGTTAATTTTTTTAATATTTTATTTTATCTTTATTTTTTGCGTCAATCTAGCTGGGAATATTAAATTTTATTATTTGTTTTTTTGATCAATGATTTTTGTTTATTTTTTTATATATATTTTATAGATTGAGACTGATGCTGGTGATGAAGACGGGGATGAAGAGTCAGATTCAGAAGCTGGCGAAGTTTTGGACTTATCGAGGGTCTCAGAGATGAGGTTTGTTCCTTCGGATGCTAGTGAATGTAAGTTTTCAATCTTGTCTATGACAGATTAATTCTTTATATTACTTTTCATGCTGTGTTTTTTTTTCAAAAAAAATTTTATGGATGATCTTGCTTCTTTTTGATGGTAAATATTAACCATTGTCTTGATTTCATGTGTGGTAGTGGATAATCTGTTTGAGATGTTCTGTGAGTGTGCTGAGCTGAATCCTGAACCTATAGAAGGTGAATTACTCTCCTATATATGATGGAATGGGTTAAATTGCTAATTTATGTACTGATATTCTGTTACTATGTCTGCTTCATTTGTTGAATGCTAATTTCCTATATCTTCTTATTCCTTTATTAGAGGAAGAAGAAGGGCACAATTGGGTTTTTAGTGCTGATCAGCTGGAAAATGAGGGTTCAGGTATGGATGGACCAATATTGTTTCCTTCTGAAATATTATTTTCTTTGCTTGTATTAATGTCCAATATTTTGTTTTCTTAAAAATCGGTATGTCTGTTAGGGGAAGATCCCGGATTGCAAATTTTCCAGAATCCGACAAACTCAATTGGTCATTCAAATGGTGATCATGACCTAGTCAACACTGTGCTTCAGGTAGGCATGCACGTCCATCTTAGTTGGTGCTTCATGCTTGGCTTTCTCAGATAAAATGTCTTATGTTTTTATGTTATGAACTCCTATTTATCACTGGTTTTCACTGGTTTATCTATAACCTTCACTGCAGATTGGATTTATCTGAGTTTATATTGGACCTCAACTATGCCTTGTGCTTGGTTGAAGCTTATGGCTTATTTTACACATTGGACATCATGTGCAGTGATCTCACCTTTATATGCTTTGCAGCTTCAAATTAATGATCGACGTTTTGAGGATGCGGACGAGATGGAGCAGGACAATGACAGTGGCCATCAGTGATCCTTAAACAAATGAATTCATACTATGGAAAAGTTGAGTTAGGTGTTCCCTTTTAACCCATGTTCAATCTCTTGCCCTATACTGAGAGGATTTCTGTATATGCGGATAATTTCTTGTATAAACTTCATGAGTAGCATGAGATGAAAACAGTCATCACTTGGAGTAACTTGCCTTTCAACCTTTCGTTTGCTTGTGTTATCAAACTATTTATGTGGAATACCAGGCGTTGGGAATATGCAGTTAATGAGATTGCATTTTCACCATATATTTACTGTGAACTTTCAACCTTATATAGGGAGAATGGAAAAGAAGCGTGCTATAGTTCTTGTTTGGAAAAGAAATACAGGGAAGAGAAAGGTTACAGCTTACCATAAATTTATTCATTGCTAGGGTGATCAGTCTCATGCTAATTGTCCCAATGTATATGTTTTTTTTTTTTAAAATATTCATAATTCCTAAGAGGAGTGGGGTGTATGTTACACTTTATATAATGTGTTACTCGCCTTTATAAAATAGTTGGAGGATGTTAGTCATGAAGATGGTTGCTAGAATGAGTGGAAATTGGTAACTTTTAAGTAAATGAAAATGGCATAACTAAGCCACCTTAAAACCCACTTTAGGACCCCCTAAATTCTCTAGGCTGATCGCACAATTGAAGCTCAGTTTTATTGCCCAAGAACAAACTGAATTGAAATCCGAGAGACTCCTGGGAACCATACTGGGAGACTCGAATTTGGTGTGTTAAGAGGACTCTCTTTATGCATAGCACTAGCACCCAAACTTCAAATAGTACTGTTCATCTCTAACAGAGAAGATTATAAACACTGCTAATTAATACACAAGAAAAATTAGAAGATGGTGCAACTCTACTTCGAAAAGCTGCAAACAATTGGTGGAAGTGCTGGGCAGTGGCAACATTGTGCAAGAGTTTCATCTAATTGTGTCAACCTCTGCCACTAGCATATGGAAATTGCCGGAGGGAAAAAGAAGTAAAAACCACTTATTGCTGTACCAACCCAAAAAATTATCTTCTTTTAACAGTTTACTGGAAAACTACCAAAAATAAATAGTGAATCTGGCCCCGCATTACTGTAACTCATGATGGTGACAACCGAAACTTCCTCACAGATAAGAATGCAAGAAAAAAAATCATTTTGAAGATGCAGTTGGGGACTACCTACAATTAGTGGCAGGTCACAGGTTCATTCACTTTCTTTAAAACACAGATACATGTTTCTCACGTAATTTCTTGATTTGCTGCTTCCCTTTCAGTTTCAGAAGTTTGAACGGACATTTTGCATATTTCAGAAGGTTTCCTAGTAGTGAAGTTGCATTGAACAGTTATTATCATAATAATTTGAGGACAACACAAATAATGTCGGATTCTTTTAACTTGTTTAGCTTGATTATATCCCGATACGGCTAACTAGCTCGTATAGGATGTTATTAGATCATTTTCATCAATGTCTCGTATAGCACACCTTCCATCCCATGTGCTAAGATCCCTTACTATGACCCATGTCATTGTCTTTGCCTCATAGCAGGTATATTTTTTCAGAATGCTATACAGCACAATCCTGAGATAGTTTAGAAACCTCAAATTATGTTATCAACTTTAATTGGTTACTATAAGAAACTTACACATCCTATGCCAAATGTCTGAAACTGGTGAAAATAATTGGTAAAATTTAGTTGTTAGAGCCAGTTGCATTTAGTTGTTTGCTCACTGAATAGTTACCTTTCACACTCTATAAATACATTGCTTCGACTTCAGATCTTAACAAGCTTCTTGCTCTAGGTATCAAACATGATATTAAAATTTATTAACGAGTTTGCTGGTTTAGTCTTTGAAATCTGGTTATGGTGGTGGGATGTGATCAATGAGCACATTACCATTAGCAGCAGAGAGATACCAACGCTTTTGGCTGCAATATTTGCTATTTCTTGGTATGCATGGTTGATTAAGAAATCAACTAGAAAAATTCCACCAATGCCACCCGGTCCACCAGGCTTGCCCTTAGTGGGAAACCTTCCTTTTGTTGAACCTGATTTTCATTGTTATTTTACCAAATTGTCGCTGATATATGGTCCAATCTTCAAACTTCAACTAGGTAGAAAAGTTTGCATTGTTATAAGCTCACCTACACTAGCAAAACAGGTCCTCAAAGACCACGATGCCATTTTTTCTAACCGTGACCCACCTGCAGCAGTGTTATGCTCCACATATGGCGAACTTGACATAGCATGGAGCCATTGTGACTCTGAGTGGCGCAAGTTGCGTAAAGTTTGTGTTCGTGAAATGATGAGTAACAGAAGCCTTGATGCTTGTTATGCAATTCGTCAAAAAGAAGTACTAGAAACGATGAAGGAAGTGTATGGAAAGGTTGGTTCACCCATCAATATTGGTGAAAAAATGGTCTTAACTACACTAAACATGACAATGAGCATGTTATGGAGTGCTTCATTGCGTGGAGAGGATAAGGAAAATGTGGGGGTTCAATTTAGGCTAGTAGCGGAAGAGATCATTAAATTGCTTGGAGCATCAAATATTTCTGATCTTTTCCCTGTCCTTGCTTGGTTTGATTTACAAGGAGTTGAATCTAAAATGAAGAAGCTTGTGGTGTGGTTTGATGAGCTTTTTGGTTCTTTGATAGATAGTCGGATGGAAGTAGGTCTAGCCTCTGAAGAGGACAAGAAAGGGCAAAAAGGGAGCAAGGATTTTCTACAGTTCTTGTTGGAGCTTGAGCAGCGAGGAGATGATAACTCCTTATCCATAAACCAAATTAAGGCTTTGTTTATGGTACATTTCTTTTCCATAATTTTTGTGCTTTTTCCCTTTGTTATTCGGATTCAACTTAGTATCTATTTGCTTTCAAGCAATGAGAAATTGTTGAATTGCAAATTTAAGATATTTCTCTCTGTTCTAAGTGTAATTTTCTTCTTTGATTTTGAACTGGAAACAGGATATTGTTGTCGGAAGCACAGAAACAACATCAACCACTGTAGAATGGGCAATGACAGAATTGTTACAACATCCAGAGATAATGAGGAAAGCCTGCAAAGAATTAGAAGAAGTGGTAGGCAATGAAAACATTGTGGAAGAATTCCATCTTGCCAAATTGCATTATTTGGATGCAATACTAAAAGAGACATTGCGATTGCATCCACCGTTGCCCCTTCTAATTCCACACAGCCCGAGTATCACTGGCAACTTGTCTGGATATACCATTCCTAAGGGCTCAAGAATTTTCCTTAACGTGTGGGCAATGCATAGAAATCCTCAGGCATGGGAAAACCCATTGGAGTTTCAACCTGACAGGTTCCTGAAAGATGGTGGAAAAGTTGATTATGTAGGAAACAATTTCAATTTTCTTCCATTTGGTTCGGGTAGGAGGATTTGTGCTGGAATTATTCTGGCAGAAAGGATGACACTTTATGTTTTATCTAATCTACTGCATCATTTCGAGTGGAATTTGCCAGAGGGAACTAAACTTGATTTGTCTGAGAAGTTTGGAATTGTGTTGAGAAAGTCTGAACCACTTGTGGCCATCCCAACTGCAAGATTGTCTACTTTGGAGCATTATTATTAGTGTTCTTTCAGTTATATATTGAAGTAATCTTGTTATGATATGCTGTTGTGCTAGAAGCAATAGCTTGTTTAATAACTACTAATTTCTACAATAAACTTCATGTGTTGTGCATGATTTCTAGATTAAATATACAGAACCAGTTTTGCAGTTTCTATTCTTTGTGTTACAGTGGCTTTGCCTTGTTTCGCTGTCGATGTTTCATGCAGTACCATCCGAGGATATGTACCTGCCTGAACTCATCAAACCTGAGAGATTTGTTCTGCCCAGTAATCCCTAACCTGGAATGTAATGAGAGGGAAAAAAGTGAAGCTGAAAATTAAAACCGCTTCCAGTCAAAAACACTGTTCTGCCACTATTAATCAGTTCCTTCCACTGTTGAGGCCTCAAAACTACCTGGATTTTTGTTAATGATGTCTTAAAAAAAATTGCTCCTCCCAGAAATATCCGGAAGAAACCTACTGTTTCCGTAGAAATAGGCAGTTGCCAACCTAGTTGCAGTTACATGTTCCGTCAATCTTCTCCTCATGAATCAATTTGCTGAAAATATATTTGACATTGGATTCGCGGTAAACATCCAGCGTCTTCCTCAGATAAAGCTCCTATTACCAGAGATTCCTAGTTCTTACTTGGACAACAAAATAAAACTGTTATCCCAAATGTAGGTGTTCATATTTGCCCAATTCCACCTCTCGGAGCTTTTAGCAAATCCCGCCCTTGAACCAAAGCTCCGGACTAATTCCAACTCTGCAGATTCTCACAAATTTTGCTCATGTCACCCGATTGTGATTTGGTTCTCATCAAAAACTCATTTGCTGCTCCCTTGTGCAGCGATTGCAATTCTTGTACAAGATTCATTATCGCTGCAATTCTTGTTCAGGATTTATGGATGTGCACGGAAAAGTTAAGGCTCAACTGTTAAAGACAGTAAACTAGTAATTAATGATTATTTCCAGGGTGATTCATTGCACGGTGAGGACGCTGATTTCCTACATTTTGTTACACACCCAGCTACTACAGCAAAGTTTGCTTAAGAGTATTGATTAATCAAAAAGGCAACCGCAACCGCAACCAGGCACTCAAAATCAATCAGGTATTTCTTCTGCCATCTGCAGGATCCTCCTAGACGGTTCTAAATTTTCAATTTAGGATCCATTTTATTACCAGGAAGGATCATATTGAATGCATATAATGTTTGATACGAGATAAGAGATTCAGAATAAATATCAAAACATCATTTTGAATAGAAAATGAACAATAAACAAAATCCCTCTCCACATAACATGAAACATAATCTTTAAATTCAAAACTAGTATGGGAAAAAAAAACAAATTAACATCAACCCTACCACAACCATTGTTCAGTCTTCTTAAATTCTCAAGACATTCTTCCAAGTAAACAGTGTCATGTGGGAAGTTCACTTCTGATTCACTAGAAACTACATGGAGCCAGAGCCAAAAATAGAGTGCCAGGCATTTAAGAGTCAGCAATTGTAACCTCCACTTCCACACCAGGTTCAATTGTAATGGAAGTGATCTGCTTCACCACATCAGGGGAGCTGAAGAGATCAATAACTCTCTTATGAACCCTCAGCTCAAATCTGTCCCAAGTGTTTGTTCCTGCAAACAGGAGAGCCATGAATGCTTTGCATAAATTAAAAACCTTTAGCCATACAGCCAAAAAAGGGAAAAAAAAAAAAAATTGAGCCTCCATAGCGCATGTTAAACAACAGCAGTACATAACCCTATCAATCAAGTACTGCACACTCAAGACTGAATACAACTGCACATAAAGGAGAGAATGATCAAAGCCAGATTTTTCACCTCCGTTTCAGGTTAAAATCTCTTTTATTGCAAACAACAAAACCATACCAGAGAAAGCAAACACGAAGATGACCATTATATAAATAGTGTTTATAAAATAATTTCTGACATGAGTAAAGTCTATGAGAAATTCAAACAATGTAATTAAATGAACGAATAGTTAATTGGTCTTGAGCACAATACCTTCTCCACATGGGGACTTCCTTGTGGTGATGTGAAGAACCTTGGTTGGCATCCTCACTGGACCCTTGACCCTAAGTCTCTTGTCCTTGGCACCACGCACTAAATCCGCACAGACTAATTAAACAATAACATAACCACAATCAGAACAAAATCATAAAAGAGCTTAAAAATGAAAGTGAATCAACTGTAACTCAGATATAAACATAAATCATAAAGCAAAAATTAAAGAGATACTTCTTCTAACCCTTTTTCCAAACTCAACTAACTTCTCAAAATGATTAAAACAAAGTTTGTTTCTCAAGGAGGTCAGTAAACATCTTATTAGTTTGAAAATCCTATTAGTTCAAAATCAAATAGTAACAAATGAGCAACAAGTTATTAAGAAGTTAATCAAGAAAACATATTTAACATATAATTAGTAATTAAGTACTGCAAAATGAGGGGCAAAAAACGTCACATGGGCAATCCTCTAGATGAACTAGAAAAAAGAAAGCAGACCTTTCTCAAGATTTTTGACGTTCTTGGAGGAAAGAGTGATCCTGATCTTATGAATCTGCTCCTGGGGCTCCTCCAAGCCAGGTTTGGTAGGCTTCATAGCTGCGTAAGCCATTGTTTCTTGCTTATAAGGTTTCCTGAAAATAAAGGAACCAAATAAATCCATCAGAAATACATCCAAAATATGAACGGTATATGGATTCCAATAGCACCATTCATCTGCCAGCAAAAATCTCGATTTCAATATCTTACAGGCATTAACTCGGAAGCACCAGAAATTTAAACAAATGGGTTTCCTAACTTATAAACGAACTTCATGAATGAGTCAGATATCAAGCGCTTAAACTCAAGCGTGGACATAAATGGAAATAAAAGCAACAAGATTAACATCATACACAGCACATAACCAAAACAAAACGATTCAATACTCTGTTATCCACAATACACATACAGAAAGGGAAGGAAACGGAACCTCGAGGTCTCGGGTTGGAACTGCTGCTGCTGCTTGTGCTGCCTCTAATATGAAACAATGGCCAGGTTCAAGAAAATTTTCCCAGTCTTATATATGTGCAAGATTAGGGTTTTTGTTTTTGTTTCAATCTTAATTGCTTCGCTAAATGGGCCGATCCGGTTCGTATATTCGGATAATTCAGATTTGAGCCTAGCCCATATTGAAAAACCTCCATTACAGGGGAGTCCTTTAATCTTCCCCTTTTCTTTTGTAATTATAGAAATTTTATTGAAAATAAAAATCCCAATTCAAAAATAAATGATAGATTATTGCATAAATATGTCAACTTAAATTATCATTACCATATCTCTAGTTTTACTATCATGTATATGAAACAGTATGATATATAATTTATTGAGATTTATTATTATTATTTTTTTAAATATTTTATTACTAATTTTTTATTACATGAATTGGTTTTAAATTTATAAAGTCGAATAGATAACATTACTTAGTCGGGTTAATTTTTTTGGATTAATGATAAATATTTTACTTGTGACAAGTGATATCAAAATAAATTTAAATTTTTATTTCTATGTGAACCCTTAAATACATGCATCTTACTTTGTAATAAGAGATTACAATTTGAATGGTGAGTTTTTCAAAAATAAAAAATAAAAAAATAGGTAATATGGGTTAAGTAAATTCACGATAAATAAATTTAATTGTAATAAAAATATCGCATAATTGAATATGTAAAAATATTATATCTCGTGTTGAACAGGAGATACATTAATCTTAAATTTGTAAGTACCACCAAATAGGTTTAGTGCTTTTAGCGTGTTTGTAAAAATTGCTTCTTGAAGACCTTCTTGTCTAGCGAGGGATAGCTTATCTGAACGCAGATATTGCTGCCTAGTTTAAGCTTGGTCCATAAATCTTGGACAATTTGGCAAGGTAACGGCGAAAATCAGGTTCAACGAAGGGAAGACTTCCCAGTATTGGCAATCTCGGAGGACCGGGCGGCAATGATGTGATTCTTGGTTTCTTGATCAGCCATGCACACCAAAGTATGGCAATAATAGCAGCTGCAATAGTAGTTAACACTCTGATTGTTAACTCCTCGGTGATTCTATCCCGGAAGCACCATGACCAGCCATCAAAAACTAAGCTAAAAATTTTACTGGAAAAGTTTGGTATCATTGTTACTGGGAAATGGTTTAAAGCCTGAAAAGAATGAGACATAAATTGGTAGTTCAGTAACGTGCAACCAAGGAAATAATGGGATTGGTTGCGATAATTTTGGATTTGCTTAATATAATGGGAGAATGTGAGCAAAAATCTGGATAAAGGTTGGGCGGCCAACGGATTTCCTCTGAAGAATTGCCGATGAACTTCTTGCAGAACTATCTATAATTTGCTGGGCGATAATTGCAGAGCTTGAAGTGACGCGTGAATAGTGCAGTGCCATGCTACTATGGTGAACAGACATAACTGGGAGCTCTATCTATAATTGATCATGCATTTTTTCAATACCTACAACAAACTAACCATTCAATGGCAATTTCTACATTCAGAAATTCAATCTAATTAACCAACCGATTTATAAACCATCACCCATCGGCCACAAATTTGTCATAGATCATAAGAATCAGGGACAATATCTGCACTCAATTATGGAACCATCTGTATGTTGAAGCATTTGCACAGGATCATATCCAGAAATATTTGGTACACGCCATATTTTTTTTTTAAGAAAAAAATTTTGGATAGATAAAGAAAATCTACAATCATAGAAGCAGAATAACTAACTTCCAGAATGGCTACAATAACTCTGACCCATCTCAGCAATTGTGGAACATCCTCAAACTGTTAAGCACAGAAACCAGCCAAGCACGATAATGTCAGCGTGAGAGGACCAAATCAAGATTGGCACGAAAAAGAGGTGAGGGACAAAGAGGAGGGGATGAAGGGGACCGCTACAAGTTTCTAGTAATAAATAACACTCTCAACCCATGTACTCCAAAGCCAGAAATCTTTCTCAACTATTAGAAGACCTGTCATTATATTTCTGGAACAACACAATAATTAAAACATGCTTCATTTGTCCAGGGACGTGAATATCATTTCAGAAAAATTATGTTTCAATGTGCCACCACTTTAACCAACTTATATATAATTTACATGCTCAGTAGCAAATTTTCTCAAAGAAATCATGCATATTCTGCGTTAATCTTGTAAACTCCTTTAACCAAAAAAAAAAAAGGAAAAAAAAAATCATACCTGTTCCATACAGATTGAAGAGATGAACAATTCCACTACTGTATGTGTGTGAAAGTAGACAGAGATCAGAATTTTAACAGGCATTATTCAGAGATAATTATACATTCACACTCTCCGTTCCTACCGGAAGTGACATGAATGATACCAAAACCCGCTTTTCATATCAAGTAGTTAAGGTTATTAGTATGTCAATAGTTATCAACCATTCCTACAGATCTCCATACCAAGTTTAACTGCTAGTAGCCTAAACTGTGTTGTTTAAAATCTATTTATTTTAAATTCATTATAACTTTTCTAACAAACCTTTGTAAGATGGAGGATAAAGAATAAAAAGTTCCTTTCTCTTGAAATTAAATTCAGAACTACTTATAGAATTTCCGAATTCCAAATCCCCACAATCACAGATGAGTACACCAAATAAATAACACTAGTGTATCCAACTTTCAGTTTAAGGTGCCCTTTGAGAACTACGCATGCAGATTCTAAAAAAGGCTCAGCAAGCCCAAGAAGATCATAATGGACCAAACTGCTACATTTTGTAGAGTCTAACCTCTGAGAGTGTATGTTTTCCTGTCTCTCTCCAACACTTTCATTTTGCTATACTCTGCCTCTCACCTTTGTATATTTACAATTTAAAATTTCTCACAAGTATTACTACCCTTTTTCTCCCATCATTTTCCAAGGTTGTCCAGCCTCTATAAAGATGCAGTGTAACCCAATAGAACTGCCAGAAGGATCCTCCTAAGTAAATGTTATTCTACACATTCTCACATACGACAAAAAAATTTGCAATTAAATTTTTAAATTTACATTTTTCAACAGCCTCTACAAAAATGCAGTGCTACCATTGATGCAACAACAAAGTTAATATCATTAGTTATTTTAAGAAGTATTGGTTGAAAAGAAACAGAAAGAAGAGAACTCTTCGGCATGCATATTAAGGTTTCAGAACAGTTCAAAACAGATTAAATTAGAATCACAGAACTAATCCTCTGTAATTAAGTAGTCAAGATTATAAAACAAAACATAGAAAACATTCAACCTTTAATTTATTTCAAATTAGAGTCACTTTAGTTTTCTTTTTTCCCGGTGAATCAGAAAGATAGAATTGTTCATAAGACCCATATGAGCATTTTCGAATTAAATTAAGCACAGACAAGCTAATTCATGGAATATGAAAAATCTCAGTATAAGCTCCAAACAACCCATCAAAGTTTGACACTGAAAATGACCAAATAAACCAAAGACAACATTCAGCGTCCTTTCTTCAGAACAATGTATTGAAGACAACAGTTAGTAAAACATCAAATAGAAACCAAAGATGGGCACAAGATAATATTAAAACTCCAAATTATGGTTATAAAATATGTCCCAAATCAACAAGTCGTAATTATAACAATTAAACTACAGATTATATTAAAAAATAAATGTGGAAGATGCTTCTGGTTTCTCAGTGCAATTCAGGTAAGCCCGGCAAAGAATGCACATCAACCATGAAACCTCCCTATAGTGGTTCAAGAATTAAGAATCTAATTAATAGAGATTCATATGATCCTACCACAGATCCACAAAAAAAGATTCATTTATATAGCACTCTTCTTCCCAGAAGGTGAATAGTAATCTAGGTACCACCGCACAAACTTCTTTAACCCTGTCTGCAAATCCGTTGTGGGCTTATACCCAAGCTCCCTCCTTGCCAAGCTTATATTAGCATGAGTAAATAACACATCCCCATTCGCTGGCATTGGCAACACAATTTTCTTAGCCTTCACCTTCAACAACTTCTCCAATATACTCACAAGCTTCCCAACAGGCTCTGGCGATGTATTCCCAAGATTAAACACTCTCAATTGTGCTGCTCCCCTCTTCTTTCCACTGCTCCCTGTACTCTGCTTGGCAGTGTCCAAAGCAGCCAAGCAACCCATCACTATATCATCAATGTAGGTAAAATCTCTCGCTACAGTAGCATGATTAGGACCCTCAAATATCATCACAGGCTTTCTTTTCAAAATATTCCTTGTGAAAAAGAAATAAGCCATATCAGGCCTACCCCATGGTCCATAAACAGTGAAAAACCGCAAACCAGTAATCGACAATCCATAAATATGATTATAAGTATGTGCAATCTCTTCATCAGCCTTCTTAGTAGCGGCATACAAACTGGAAGGCTGATCGGTCCTATCTTTTTCCGAAAAAGGTGTCTTTTTATTAAGTCCATACACCGAACTAGAAGATGCCCATATAATAGCAGGCTGTGGATTCGCGTTTCTACAAACTTCAAGCAAATTAACAAACCCAGCAATGTTACTATTAACATAAGACCCTGGATTCTTCATTGCATAACGCACGCCAGCCTGAGCGGCTAAATGCATTACATGGCTAAATTTCACTAAATTAAACAGCTTTTCTAACAACATACTATCATTAATATCACCTTCAACAACAAATACGCCGGCTCGTTCAAGTAGCGCAACGCGGCCGCGTTTCAATGATGGGTCATAATAATCGTTGAAATTGTCAAGTCCTACTACCACGTCTCCCCGCCGGCGTAACGCGGCTGAAACGTGGGTCCCGACGAAGCCAGCGGCGCCAGTAACGAGTACTACATGGCCACCCGCTCGGGATCGGGGCCGAACCGATTGGAGGACGCGGTATTCCCAGTCGGCGCCGCCCCACAATACGCGGCGAGAGGAGTCTGATGGAGAAGTGGGTGAGTGGAAGAAAAAGAAGTAAATTAGGGAAAGAAAAAGAAATGCCCAGAAGAAGAGTTTAGTAAGCGAAACGTGGCAACGAAACCGGTGAATGTAGAAAGGTTTGTCCATGTTTCGGTGGGTTCTTTTCTAGGGTAACTATCGAAAACGTTAGTTAACCATTTTTGGGGAAAATTGGGGATTGTAGGAATGCGGGTTTGTTGTGATTTGGGGAAGAAGAGATCAAAATGTGAGTGGGATTGAACTAATGTCTTCTGTTTAAGCCAGTTTCTGCACTTATTTTTCGGTGATTTACTGGTTTCGGTGCCGTTGTTGTGGTTGTCGGTCGATGATTATCAAGTGAAGACTGCAGAGAGATAATAAGTCAAAGGAAGTTGAAGATTTGGGTTTGTGTAACGAAGTTAAAAGATTTCTATTTCCGGATGAGTGAGAGATAAACAAAACATAAGGACCTGATTATGAAACAAGTTTTACTCCCGACTCAAACCCAGTAGAGTTTTGCTTACACGTGACCCTGCTCATCGGATTTACTGTGGGCTTTTTCTTGTTTCATATTTTATCATAACAATATCTCAAATATTTCATCAGCTCACCAAGTAGTGAAATCATGAGAACACAGAAGCTGATGTTATTAAATGTGAATTGTAATATACTTTCCAGGCAATGTAATACTGCAGTTTTCTGATGTTCTTGGTTTTCTTACCCAACTTGCAGTTAGTTTATTGAAGATTGTACTTTGTTATTCGGAAAATTACAGAGATGAGAGTAGGCTCTGGTTGTTCGTCAACTTGCTATTTGTTTATTGAAGATTTCACTAAATTAGGCACCTGGGAAAGAGTACATCGAAGAGAGCAAACTCTTGTTGTCGAAGACGAAAGAAATGTGATTGGCGGAAGAGGAGCTTTGGCCATGATCTAGACTTTGTATTTTCTGCTCTTATTTCGTAATGCATGCATAACCTTCAACTGCAACAAGACTGTCAATTTTCTGGCAGAGGACACGTTTGCATTGCATTTGCATTCCGTGTGGTTTAGGAAACTATTGGTATTTGTTTAGTGTAATGAAATCAGTCTGTAGCCAAATCAAAGGGGTCAAAATATTGACAGACGAGATTCTCATGATAAGTAGTGAGATTTTCCTGATGACCACCGATCCAGCTAAGTTCCATATCCTGATTTCAGCTGAAAGCAAGCCCAAACAAGGGCCTTCTGCTAAAGAGCAGAAGGGATGTCATATTGGGTTCCTCCTGCAAGTTTATTCACATGCCCATATCCGATGGAGTGTTATATACACCTCAGAAAGATTTCTGATTGCACCCACTTTCAGAATAGGGTACACGACTTTTGTTGCAACAATAACAAGCCCATTGTCCTCAAATGACTTCCACACAAAGTTACCAAAAGAAGATAAGCCAATTCCAGATTGAATTCAGACAGTGATTACGCACTCAGAATAATTAGTCAAGTACTCAGACACAATAAATAATAATCCAAGGTACAATTTGTAGGCATATGGTGATTAAGAAACAACATACTACTGAACTTTTGTTTCTTTCCTTTGAATGAGTGAAGGGCCAGTTTATTGAAATGACAGAAAACAAAAACAAAGTGGGTTACTATACAACAAAACAGGCATCATTCCTAATCACTATAATTTTCCTGGAATGTTGAAATTTCATGGTATCTTTTTAATGATAAGTGTCTGAAAACATTATTAGACTGATAAAATTTTTGTTCTTTATGATTATCCATGTATATTATCCATGATTTATGGCTGCTTTCGGTTCTTTTTGCTTTGCAAGGACATAGGTCATTTCATTTCATTCATTCCAACAACAAGCATTATTCTGTGAATAAGCTAGCTTTTTGTTCAATCATAGGGCCACAATTTGTTAAGCTTTTCCTCTACGTGATTCCCTATAAAATTTCACCATGGTTTTCAACTAAGAATTGCCATAACAGAGCATACAAATATCAAGCATTACTCTCTGCCTTCACAAAATTGAGATGGGTATGTGATTTATTCATCAAAGAAAGAAAAGAAAAGCCCTAAAATTAATGCATGAATCTTGGTAGCGGATGCTTTATTATCTGCTACTGCGGGATCTCTTTCCCATGCCGAGATTTACCTAGACATAGTAAAACTAAGCGATTTCAATAAAACCATTCAATTTTCACTGGTCAGTACACAGAGCGACAAGTTTGGATTTTGCTGGATTTGTCTACACATGCTGCCATTATTATGCACCTTCAACAATTCATTGCCATAGTAAGTAATTCCAACTACTGTTGCTGTCAACAATCTAAACTTACCCACGCAGTACTCATCCTTTCCTGTTGCTTTCACCTATGCTTCCTCTGTTTTTCATCCCAGCTTCCTTTATAAGTGCCAAGGAATTGGTTCCAATTCATGAATGTTGGAAGTTGAATTTCGCGATTTGGGAAAAGGGGGTCATAATCAAAGTCATTTTCCTATAAAGCTTACAGTTTTTATGCCATAAAAACCTTGATTGATGGCTCTAGACAAAGTTCTGTCCCAGAGCAACGTGGGTGATTTTTATCCCAATCTGCATGTGGCCATACTACATTTCGTAGTAGTAGAGTTGTCCCTAATCTACAAATAAAAAGAGTGGCAGGGACGTTGGGACCTAGACGACTTCTGCACTAGTAGCAACTTTAGACCTTTAACAACATTTCAACACTAGCAATTTTCTAACCCTGTTGTTCTACACCAATGATTACTCCCGTTCGAGCTGGACGAACTCAAATTAGAGTCTCACGTCAACTGGTTAAGCAAAAGTCTACGAGTTTACATACAAGAGGAGTTCTTTCACCCAAGAAAATAGTTACTATGCACTGTGTACCCATGATCCATCCCTATGTACAATTAGTCCAGACTATCTCACTCTACCATTATTAGAAAAATATCTTGTTAGGTCAATTTCAGAACTATGGTTAGAAGAAGATTGCATTCATAGATTTTTCTCACCTACCTCAACGACTTGACTTGTTTCTCTGCTGCATATCGAAAACTGAAACTGGGTATTTGCACAGTTACTTGATTGGTTCAAATTCAACTCAAATAATTGCCAATTCGGTGGAGACGATGAATTGGATACACATCACGAGGAGAACGACTGCTCCCCGGTTCCCCTAATTCTTTTTTTTTTTTAATTCATTTGACTGAACCGGGACGTGCGTTTTACGTGCCTGTCCACAGAGTAGACTGTTGATCAACTGCAAGGCATGTAATGGAGGATCCCGATAAACCGCGATACATCCCAAAGTTTACGGGAAATTGTCTCGAAAACGCGCGTGTGGGTGAGACACACATGTCAGTGGAGGCACGCGTGTATAGTATTTCTTTATAGACGTATGTATTCCTCTGTGAGCACGAAGTAGAAAGGGTGACCTTTCATTCAACGGTGGGGCCCGCTATGTATATAAAAAAAAAATTACTTTCACGGTTGGTTTCTGCCGTGCTTGCGGAGCAAGCCCGACCCACTTGGATAAGGTGGGGACAATGGGGTCCAGCGAGGAGTCGCAGTCAGTCTGAGCTGTACGATTGCCACTAGCTGTCCACGCTATCTGTCATCATTAGGAGCCCCGCAATTTACTCCGTGATTAGGAGTATCCCACCCCCTATCTCTCCCAGGTGCCCGTGCCTGCGCCTGTGCCCTCGCCGAGCCTCATCCTTCCCAATCACTTTTTACTTATGGATGGATGATCCTGTGCGATCGACTTCATCATTCTTACAGTATTATAAAAAATGCAGAGAAACATCAAACGGCTAAAAATTGGTTTTAAGTGACATGGTATTAATCAATTAAAGATTCTAATGAAGTAGTAAAATAAAGTGCAATTATGTATTGTGTAGCTAAATACACCATAGCATGACCCTAGGTAAAGGTCCACCCAAAACATGGAATGATTGATCGGTTAGATTATATAGGATTTGATTGGCATGTTATGCTGCTCTTGGGACCCATGCAAAACATCGACGGCTCAGATTACAGATGATGTGGAAAGCATGGACCATGTTATCATTGAATAAGAAGTTGTATCATCTACTGTGCTTTTGTTTCTTTTCTAACCCCAAACAGAACTTGGAAACTTAAATGTCTTTTAAATGCGAAAATTCCGAAATGCCCCCATTTTCAAGGACTGTCCTGATGTATGAAGGCAGCAGAGAGCTCCCATTGTAGGAACTATTCGTACTGTGACAGAAAAAGCCAAAGGAAGGTTCATATCGTAAAATTAGATTAAGACGAGTGAATTTGTGATTAATATGCTAAATTAATGATGCCCATAATACAAATATAGTAAGTGATCTTTTAATAATCATGCGAAGAGGGAAAGTCATTATTTGCAAAAAAAAAAAGAAAAATCTTATGAATTTTTAAAATTTTTTTATTTATAATTAATAATATATTTTATTTTATTAATTAAATAATTTACTTAATTTTTTTTCAATTACGAGGGCTCAATCTTTTGAGTTGATATATTAAAATCTTAAATGAGATGGGTTGATAATAAATCATTCTTCAAACAAAATTGTGATTTTAAATATCATCATAAGGTATAATAATTAAGATAATTAGAGATCAACGGTGCAACTACATTTGTCGAATAGTACAAAGGACACCCAATAAAATCCTTTAAAGGGAGACCATGACTCGATAAATGAAAAAGAATGGGACTAACAAATATTAAATCCCGGAACTACCCTCGCACCGTTTTCCCGCGCGACATGCAGAAATATAGTCGGCTGAGATCAAATCAGATCGGACGACGAACGACGCCCATCAACATGATGACGATGATGATGATGATGTGTCATCCCTGACTACCTCTCTGATCGTGGGTCCCTCTTGGTTTCCTACTCTCTCTGCGCTTTAAGAATCTACCTGTCCTCCATTACCCCGCAAATCAATGTCCCGCAAATAAAAGAAAATTTAAAAATACCTCCAAATTTGAAAAAAAATAAAATAAAATCCCAAAATTCAAATATATTATTTATTTATTCCCTCTATATATTTCCTTACAAACACATCACTACACGTTTCATTCAAAGCTTTCTCACTCACTCACTCACTCGCTTACTAAAAATGCCACCGGTTGCGGTGGTCCTCAGCCTCACCTTATTTGCCCTCCTCCTCGCTGTCTCTCCGTCGATAGCTTGGCGCCCATGGCCCCATCTCAAACACAACACCTCCGATTACCTCTATGGTAACTCTAAAAAATTCGAGGGCTCGTCGGAGTTCGTCCACTTAAAATACCACATGGGCCCGGTCCTCACGGCCAACATCACCGTCCATACAATCTGGTACGGTACCTGGCAGAAGAGCCAGAAGAAGATCATCCGTGGATTCATCAACTCGATCTCGGCCGCTAATTCGAAACACCCCTCCGTCTCCGGGTGGTGGAAGACCGTACAGTTGTACACGGACCAAACCGGGGCTAACATCTCCAGCACGGTGCGTTTGGGCGAGGAGAAAAACGATCGTTTTTACTCGCACGGGAAGTCCCTCACGCGCCTTTCGATTCAGTCCGTGATTAAAAGCCACGTCACCGCTAAGTCAAAGCCGTTACCGATAAACCCGAAGAGCGGGCTATACCTCCTGCTCACATCAGACGACGTGTACGTCCAGGATTTCTGCGGACAAGTCTGCGGGTTTCACTACTTCACATTCCCGTCCATTGTCGGGTACACATTGCCGTACGCGTGGGTAGGGAACTCAGCCAAGTTGTGCCCGGGAGTGTGCGCGTACCCCTTCGCCGTACCGCAATACATGCCCGGACTGAAAGCCATGAAGCCACCAAACGGCGACATAGGGGTAGACGGTATGATAAGCGTGATAGGTCACGAGATCGCGGAGCTGGCAACGAACCCATTGGTGAACGCTTGGTATGCGGGTCCCGACCCGGTTGCCCCGGTAGAAATAGCTGATTTGTGCGAGGGTATATACGGAACTGGAGGTGGAGGGTCGTACACTGGACAGATGCTGGACGGAGAAGACGGTGCCACGTATAACATGAACGGGAAGAGACGGAGGTACTTGGTTCAGTGGGTGTGGAACCACGTCGTGAATTACTGTAGTGGACCCAATGCCCTTGATCAGTAATTTCCATGGGTTTTTCTTTTCTTTTCTTTTTTTCTTCTGGGCAATTTCCGTTTTTTTTCCTGGTTTGTTTGTGTTCTGGGTCTGTACGGATGGATGGATCAATCACTGTGAATGTTCATTATGGTTGTCGAAGCATGATTAGTTAAGTTAGTTAAATATGTTGTAATAATTAATTAAATTTAATTAATGATTAGTATACTGGTTTTTCTATACGAAAATCG
>CP135558.1:6832571-6856764 GCA_032402905.1 Khaya senegalensis | reverse complement strand
ACATCAACTTAATGCAATATTTATTGACTTCACATGTAAAATATGTTATATGGCCCCCTTTTCAGGGACAATGTAGAGCTTTAGAGTTGATGTAATAGTAAATGAATCCTGAAGAAAGATTGAAATAATTCAATGCAAGATGTAAAAGAGAAACAAACAAGTGTAGAATCACATCTTTAAGGTGCTAATATTCTAAGCTGAACATGACAAAAGGACAGAGAGACTTCTGAGTTATGGCACCTATCCCTGCAGCACTGATGACCCTTGAAACAATTCAACTGAACATACTGAGGTGCTGTCGGTCATGCCTAAAATGCAGGATCTTTATTCTTCCCTTTCTCTGGTACCCGATTAAGCCTGTTATAGCATGCTTCCAGAACTTCACAGTTTTTTCAAAAGGGAAGAATTATGACATGCTTGCTTCTTCACTGCCATGGCACCAAAGAAACAAATAAGTCATCCCACAAGAAAAACAAAAGCAAAAGTTTGTCCATTCTGCACTGTGCTCTTATGCACTGAAGCGATTGTTTGATTTGAAACTATGTTTTGGATTTCTTATATTGATATAGTTCTCTTATACATCAAGATAATTAAGCTCCAGCGAATACAATGAATAAACAGATTTTACTTCCCATACAAAGTTCAAAGACTTTCTACCAAATGAATGGATGCTTCTTTCCATATTTTACCAGGTCAAATTTTGAAAATTTGGACCTGTTAATTGGATTACTGAGACTGGCTACTGTCCAATACATAACATATTACATCTACAATGATGTTCAAGGGGACCACCAACAAGGAGATGAAATGATCCTTTCCCAGAGTTTTTCACCAAGTCTGCAAACGAGGAATGAAACAGGTCTAAGATTTCAAGCAATTTAGTCTTCTGTCATCTTCTAATTGAAGATAAAGAGATGGAAAAGTGTCTGCTAAGTGTGATGCATGATAAAAAAAGAAAATCATCATTCTCAGTAAAAAAATAAAATAAAATTCCAGGAATTCCGAGAGTCTATACCTTTCCATTTTCAGGGAAAAAAAAAAAAAGAAAGAGTGCACATTCAAGTGTATTAATATATGAAAAGGATTTCTGTCAAAACAACGTTCCATTCATCAGATTGGACCCAATAATTACAACATAGTGGAATGGGATAAGACTTTAGGAAACAACGTTGCTGAATTATCCATCATATTTAATGCTTAGTCATAGGCTTAGTCCTGGAGCACTTGTAGATGGAACTGCAAATAAACTACCACCGTCAACTGTACTTCATCAACTGCTCTTGTTACTACCAATAAGTAAGAAGCATGCATATTTTTTTCTTATCACAAATTGTAAGCAAAGAGTGCTGACGACTAGCAGTAGTCACCTCTTACTACTGAAACTACCAGTTCAATCCATGACATCATTTTTGTTCTTTCTCATTTTGCAGGTACTTCAACACTCCATATGCAACTGTTCCAGCAACAAACAAGGCGACTGTAGGAGTGAAAGATGGATATAGATACTTCACAAAGAGTTTATCCCACTCTTCTGGTAGGAAGCCTGTAGAAGTGAAACAACTGAGTTACAATATGGAAGAAGCACTAATCACAACTTTCAAAATCTAAGGTCAATTAATTTTCCTAATTCATTTTTCTGTGGAATCTGCCTCACATTATCATGTTTAGTAATGTGTTGTACATGCAGTCGTTACAACATGCACCCCCACCTTCAGCCTTCTAATAAGTGACATCAATTGTTTTGGTGCATCTGAAAGGGGAAGGAAATACATATTTCTCGAAAACAAGCAGTTGCCTTTAGATGCCACCAAAAACTGTGTTAGATTGAAGAATTTACAGTTGGAGAGCCTTTTGAAGCAACAGAATATGAAACCGGTAACACCAGTAATAGGACTGCATATAGAAGTTTTGAACACATACACATTGGTGAAGAGCTCACTGCTCAATCTGTTTTCTGTCTATCCTGCAATCTGTTTCGCATGGGCAACAAAATTGTACCAAAGACATATACAATGAATCTCACTCTAAGCACCTTTATCATCATGTGCCTAAAAGTTGGATTAGTTATAAGGTCTTCTTAAATTGAACCAACTAATTATAACGTGCGAGCACGCACGTGGCTGGGGCATGGGCTTGTGGGTGGTAAAGTTAGCAATGACAGGATGCAGTCAAATATTTCTGTTAACTGTTTGTGAGTTTAAGGAACAACTGGTTTTGGACGTTAGTCTCAGGTTTACTGAACAAAGATCAACTAAAATTTTCTGAGGATACACTAAGAAAGGAATGTCCATCACTGTTGTATTTAATTAGCGCTTGTGGGAGGAAATATGATGCTGGATAGTAGACAGTTGCCTGGACTTCAGCGGTCAGGCAAAAAGGGAGAACATCTGTAATCTAGTAAATTCTAGCACCACAAACCTCCAATCAGTGGCTTAAACTTCTATAGCATGTAAAAGTAACTAATAGCCAATGACGTTTGCATATTTGCAAAGCTGTTAGGTCGAAAGGTTTCTTCACATCACGCATTTGAACAATGACACAAGGCTGTAGACGCAAGCCTACACGTATATATTCTAAAAAATTTGACGGTTCTAAATATTCCCTAAAATGAATAGCATCAATGTATACTAAATGTTCAATTAAAGGAATATTCCAGCCAAAATTTCTCAAAATTTCAACTAAATTGCAAATTACTGATCTGGAATTTCAACTAGCACGGCTACACATACAACAACAGTCAACCACAAAGCTCCAATTTTTATCTTCAATTATCATATCAAAAGGGTGCCAATACTTCGAAAGTAACAGTAAAGAATCTTGATCATACCTGAAGCGGCAAGAGCAATGCCTTGAAGAAGAATGATCCCACCAACTCCCAACCAAGCAAGAAGAAAAGCACTCTCATTTTTCATCATCTCCTTAGCTTTTGCCTCCTCTTCTTCGCTCATAACACTCAATTTCTCAACGGGTGTCCGCCTAACAACCGATGCCCTCTCTCTTTTACTCTTTGATTTCTTCTTCTTACTCACAGCAGCCACAGTAGCTTTCCCAGAAGTTGAAGAAGAAGACGATGAGCCAAAGCCTTGCCTAGGTGAACTGGGTTTGGTTTTCTTGGACGAGCTTGCTGCTGCTGCTTCTTCTTGGGTGGGTTCGGTGTTGATCGGAGTGTTTTGAGATTTGATAACTATGAGATTCGATTTGGGTTTGGAGTGCAGAAGACGATAGGGTTTGGTGGTAGGGAAAGAGGACGGAGAGTGGATTTGTAGCGCCATTTTCCGTTTAGTTGGTTATTCTGATGGTGTGTTGCCAGCTTATCCGTTGGTCTTGTTTTGTCTTTTAACCGAAGCCAACTGTTATGGATAATCTGTCTGGTTATTGTTAAACAAAAATTATTATAATATTTGAGTGTTAAATAAAAAATATTAAAATATACAAAAAGTTATTTATTTTAATATTTTAAAATTATTAAAATATTAATTATATTAAAAAATATCATAAATATTATTTTAATTATTATATAATTATATATTAATTTAAAAATCACCTCCACTCTTAATTAAAATTGATAAATATTTAAATAAATTTTATTTTTATTTTAGTGTAATGTAATACTAATTAATAATATCTTGCAATATTCGAGTCATGTTATTAATGAGTATAACAAAAATTTTAAGTGAATTCAAATTTAATTCATTTATTATTTGTGTTAATTAATGACAATTAAGTAAAACATATAAGAGAAAAAATAGTCTGATACCATAAAAATCCAATTTCTTCTTGCCAAAAGAATTAAATGTAAAATACAGAGTCAATCAGAGTCGGCCTGTTTACATTGAGAGTGTATATTTCCCATAAATGATTGGAAATTCCGTCAGATTTTTCAGTTTCCTGGAAGTCATAAAACTTCATATTACCTCTGGAGTCACAGCAATTTCTCTGTGACCACCTCCTCAAAGATGCTTTGCTTTCTAGTACAAGAAGAGCTGTACCATTTCTTGTCTTCTCTCTGCTTCCGTTTTTTAACCTTTAACCCTGTGATTCTCTTTCTTCAATTCAGCTACAGGAAAAGTTGTTCTCGTTTATCTTCTGCCAGCTTCACTTCATCTGAAAAACTTGTGATGTCGGGAACTATCCCTCCATTGCAATATCTTAGAATCCCATCACCTACTAGATCATTCAACAAATCAGCAGGTTCTTTGGCTCCACCATGCTGCAATAATTTTGTCCTAAGAGCAGCTCCTGTGGTTAATGATAGCGGATCTGCCTGGCATAGCTTTTGCCAAATTGTTGCTGCAAAGCATTTGGCATACAAGTAGCTATAATAGCCTACATGAAAATGGGAACAATGAGTACAATTCATAATGGGAAAAGGTGTAACCAAGATATAGGGCACTCGTCCAGATTCAGGTGAATTAATTTTTATTGGAACTGAGGCTAATGCTTGATTATGACACCTTGCCCTTGTTTATTAAAGCCACACACAGACAACCATAGACAAATAAATGTCCTTCAAATATCGGATAATGACACATTATCTAGGACATACCAGCACCATAATTAATGAGGTGACTAAATCGGATATGCCAATGAGTGCCATCCACATGCTTCCAGCTGGTATATTGCTTTTTCAAATCTGCAACAATAGAACTTGTATCTGTTGTTTGATCTTGCCGTTCCCCAAAGAGTGTTTGGTCGATTAAAGCATAAAAAATCTGACAAACCAAACAAGCAAATATGGGTCAATACTTCTTTCTACCTAACTGCGTAAACTTTAAGCAACATCTGTTGATTCATTATTGGCCTTAACAATGAACCTGACGCTGCAATTCAGTTGCTGCAAACATGTCTCTGGCACCTTGCATGGACTTAACCAACATCTCAGGAATTATTTCACCAGTTGAATAGTGTCTGGCAAATCTTCTCAAGACTCGGTAATCCCATGCATAGTACCTGGGGATATCAACTCTTTGTCAGGGTGACTTTCGACCACAGGATTCATCTTCACTTCTTATCAGCATGTATTAAAGACAACATACACTTAAAAGGAGAAAGTAGAAAATACTGAGTGAAAGTCTTTTAAGTAGTTCTTTTCCGGGTAAGATTTTTGTCAAGTAGATTGGAACTTGAATGAATTTTCCAGAGAAAGGTAAGTAAGAAAAGATGTAAAAATCTGACTGATTTCTACAAAATTTACTTGATTGAATTCAACAGATTCAAGTATTTTTTTTTCTCTTATAAAAAACCAATAGAATTGTTAAAGACATGAAAAACAGAAAGAGGGTGAAGCAGGTGCTCATGAAGGGAGCTAAGGATGGGAATGATTGTGGAAAAGTTCAACCTTGTTTCAGTAAGAAATTGACGGTTAAGGTGAGAGTTAAGTAACCATGGAATTAATCTTTTCCCCTTTTCAGCAGTTTTGTAGCTACTTGGATCTATTCCATACAGGTTTTTGATTCCAATATTTTCTTTCCTGGGGATGAAAGTTAAGTCTAGAAGGTCCTCCCAGCTAGAATATTTGTCTGGACAGCTGCAACAAGAAATCTGTCTATGCAGAACAGATGGGAAATCTTGAACCAGTGTTTATTGGAGATCTATTTCAGGGTTGGCATGGGAGAATCAGGGACATGAGAAGGCTGACCAGAAAATAGCAATTTTGTAATCTCATCTTGTGTAGAGTTTTTGAGAGCAAAGATATACACTGCTCTGATGTCATTGAGGGGACTTTGCATGGATCAGTTGATTTCTCACATGCTTGTTTACTTCCTTGCCCCCAGTGCACTGGCAGACATATTTACCAATCAAAACAAACCTTTTAAAGATACTTGACCATGATATATTAATCAAGTACTGTTAAGCAACATTGCATTCCAAATATTTATCTTTTTTGTAGTTAATTAATTAGAAACAGTTTGAAGAAAGATGATAGTGTAGAAATTGAAGCATTCTACTCACTCAAAGAGGTTTGAAGGCAGCTCTGCAAAGTCAAGAGCCACCCTGGTGCCCGAAAAATGTTGGTAATCCTACAGAATAGTTAAACATAAATTACAACAAATCAATCAGAGCATGTCATTTTCTTCACATAGTAGTAAGATATTAATAGAATACCGTTCTTGAGAACAAGGAATGAAGAGCGTGCCCAAACTCATGGAATAGAGTTTCCAGTTCATAATGGTTGAGCCTTACAGTTGAATTATGTGAGCCTGAAAAGTTGCAAACAAGGGCCACAACCTGCGGGCATTACCAAACCAACAGTTAGGTTAAGAAGAAATAACTTTTACACCCAGAAACATTCTTCAGAATTATCAATATTCTCAGAGAAAATAACTTTTACACAAATATCCTCTCATAAATGGATCTAACAAAAAGAGACTTTCGGCTACCCATTCACAAGTTCCAAACCTACTGACTAGTTCATGCAAAAAATGCTGAAGGTTGGGATCATATCTAGGTCATCCTCCTTGGACCATGCATTTCACTCAAAAGAGGCCATTGAATGACAAACTAACCAACTGGCTCCAGGAAAGAAGTTCATACATAAAATGACGTCAACGCATGCTCATATTCATGCTGATTTCTTTATGGATAAACAAATGAGCAATATAAATTTAGTGAATAATTACTAAAAAAATTTACCTACTGGTCTGAAAGTACCACAGACCAAATAGAGGACCAAATTATATGTGTATATGGTCCTTATTGCATTTACTATAACTGTTATTAACTAAAAATTCATCAAGTCTAGCATTGGTTGCTTGGATGCTTGAAATTTTGCATGACCCATCCAGCAAATGTTCTCAAAGAAGATGTTAAGATAAATTAAGATTTGTTAGCAGTTAGGAGTGGAGCAACAGGATAAAAAGTTGCTACAAAAGTTAGTTATGCTCATGGTACAAAATCTGATTAAGATAACATTTAATTACCAAAAGAAATTCAAACAGTGAAAACTAAATCCATTCTAACTTGTTTTCTAATAGGAACATATAACAAAAAACACCAAATTGAGAATACTTGTAGAATCTACTAGACATACAGGAAGCTGGTATTCTGTCTCAGATATTCTGCGTCCACCTTTAATTGCAAAATTTGCACAACCCTGATACTTCCCCGCCCTTGAATATAAATCAAGGTACAGATACCCAATCTCACCCTGAAACAAAGAACAACAGTGAATAGAGAATAGAATTTAATCAATTGGTGATGATAACTACCGAAAGTCTTGAATTTAGAAAAGAGGACAGTCATGCATACTATTGGAATTTCAGTGATACAAAAAGCATAACACAAATTATTGAAGTTTACATCAGAACTGAGAGTACGTAGATAACGTTCTGTAATATAATCAAATCCAATAAGATTAAAATTTTAGCCAAAATAATTTAATATAATGAGAAATTTATTCTTCCAAATTTCCTATCATCCATGTACGCACCTCTTCAGGATGATGAAGAGACATTTTAAGCACATCAGGATGCCACGATTCACCTGGTGCAAGGGGGACACTGAGCAATGTTGCGCCAAATAATGACTCCACCAGCACTTTCAAACCCTCGAAGCATTGTGGTAAAGGAAAATATGATGCCACAACCTGGCAAATATATTGTTGCATTTAAAAGAACCCCCCCAAAAAAAAATTATTTGCATATCTCAGCATGGATAAAACCCTTCTAATGTGGAAAAACAGAAAACAAAGTCCTTTGTTGTCATCATAAAAGTAATTTTTTTTTGAAAAAAAAAACCTTGTGGATTGCATTCAACATACAGTGTGAATAAAATCATTTTACTTACAGAAGAGTCCAAATCGTAAGTAGAAGACTTCATCATTGCTGTGTAGTATGCTTCATCCCATGGTTCTAAATCTACCCATCTTTGACCACATCTTTTCCTCTTAAAATCCCTAATTGCCTTAAACTCCTACAGGTAAGTAGATATTAGTAAGATTCAGAAACTACAATATAATTTACACCAAAATGACATGGCAGAAACTTTTACACCTCATAAATTTTGTTCAAAGAATCTAATACCTCATCAGCCTTTGGCTTGATCATGTCACTCATCTCAAGCAGAAACAACATCACCACTTCTGGCGATGAAGCCATGTTTGGCTTCACCATAAAATCAGCGTAAGATCTATACCCCATTATCTGCATTCCTCAATTTGGAAAACGAAAAGAATGGTATAAATATGACATATAATTTGACAGAGGCATACAGTCTAACAATAGCATATGATCCTCTATCTTAACCACCCCTCCCCCCTTTTCGCTCTCTCTAACATTGCACACATTGGTATCAATATTCTGGTAAGACACCAAAGAGAGCAGAAATTGCGGAACTCCAAAACAGATAGCCATCCACAATTCATACATGTTTCTTTACCAATGTGTTATTTCTGTAACTTCCACCAAAATTTTACAAAATAAAAAGGAAAAAGAAAAAGAAAAGAAAAAAAGACTGCAATTGAAATGAGTGGTATCACTGGATAATCCACCAATGAGAATCATCATTTATGGTTTATGAGTGTTTCACCCCTAAATATGTACAGCAAATGAACTCCCCAAGTAAATTAGAGAGCATACTCCAGTGTCACAAAAATAAAAATATTTAAAAGATGTACATCTAATATGGAAAGCATACAGACGTGCACTAAAAGTTTATTAGATTAAACAATAATTTTAATATTGAATATGTTACATATATTTCACCCTCTTATATGATAATTAGCAACCTGAGCAAGTTCGTGACGTGCAGCTATAAGCTTATCAAGAACTTCATGATTAGCATGCGGGACAGTGTTCCCTTGAACAAATGCCATTTTTCTGACCTGCACAGAGAGAAGAAAAGAGGGGGAAAAAGTTAACGAAGTCTAGATTACTGCAATAAAAAATAAATTTTGATGGTGAGCAATTTAAAATCTCTCATATCTCTTCCCTTCCCAAACCAAAACCTAAGAGCCTAAGCTCAGCAAAGACATTTGGGATCAACAATAACAACAGTCAAAAGTATCATGCTCATAGCCAATTTCTAGCAGCCAGGATCAACATATTGCCCGGTTTATTTAGAGTTATTGTCAAATCTCAAGTTTACTAGAATGGTGGAAGCAATAAGACTGGATATTTGCAAACAAAAGTTCGAAAGCTACCTCATCATCTGGTGTCCATTGCAGAATTGACTGTAAAATGCGTGACTCAGTTGTTACTCGAAATCCTTTTTCTTTCATGTTATCTCGTGATCTTAATGATTCCTTTGATGTTCCAGATGTCAATCGATAAATGGGCTTAAGAAGATGCTGTATATGTTTTGGGATACGTGATGCAGGAAATATATCCACATGACCGGGATCGTTTACAATATTTTGACCAAACCTAACCCATGCCTCAATCAATTAGTTAACTATTCAGACATAATTTATCAAATACATAAGTCACTGAACACGGGAGAGAAAATATCAGACAAAGAGATATTATACTTACTCCCTGCACAGGTGAAAAATATCTATGTTTAGATTATTTACTTGGTCTAGTTTCTCTGCAGAGCAAAAAATGATGTTTACTATCTGAAAGTGGAAAACTGTCCATGACAGAATCAAAAGTTAACAGGATAAAATAGATACCAGGACAGAGATGAATTCCCCCCTTCTCAAAATCAACATGTAGGTGATTGGCAGCCCTATGAGCTTCCTTGGAAAGCAGATGACCGTCTTGCTCTGCTTTCTTCACCGCATCATACAATGTATGATTTGTATTGAGGTACTGTATGCCAGCAAACAAAGACACCAATAATATTACAAACAGCAGCTTATGAATTCATAGAGGTTCATAACAAATGTATATCATATTTCTAGATCAGATCCACAGCTGATTGCATCAGAGTTTAACGAATTTTCATGGATGTCCATATCACACAGATTAAACTCACATATTGTTATGAATTAAAAGAAATTTATATAAGTAACAAATTTACCAAAATTTAATTAGCCTTTCTTACAATTTAACAACCCTATACCAAATCAAGATATGCGTAGCCTTTGTGATCCCTGGTTGTGACCAAAAATGCAATGCTGATACAAGATTTGATACTATTCTGCTTCACAACAATTTTCTACTAAATCAAGGAAACAATTTTCCACTCATGAGAAGATATATTATCATGACACACTACCCTTTTCTTTCAGCAAAGTATGCCAAGCAATCATTCATGTAGCAGTTAGTTTCGTACTTAAGGTCACATTCTCACCCCCTTTGACAGTGTAATAGCTATCATTTTGTCCTTGTAGGAATATATGCAAGCACACAATGCAGCATAAAAGTAATAATAGCTATATTAGAAAATTAGAAGCTAAATGGATCACTGGTCACCTCACATGTAGATATTCATTGATTCTCATCGATGCCTTATTAGCCTCCTCAACAAATTCTCTGATCCACCCAAAAAGGAAATTACGACAGATACATGGAAGAACAATGTTGGTATTTAAAAAAGAAATCACACTTTCAAGGGCAACAAAAAAAATGCAAAACTTAAAGAACAACCTTTCAGGATGAGTTTGTCTACAGAGTTCTGCAGAATCAACTACCGAACAGACCTACCAAATAAACACTGCAATTACTCTAGGCTGTCTAAACAGAGGAATTAACTAACAAAAAAGGATACAGCAAAAGGGATATAAAACAAGAAAAAAAAAGTGAGAAAAGAAACTGACTGTATCTGAAATCTCATCCATTGCTCGGATTATTTCCGCAGATGAAGGCATCTCAGATATATAACGAACCAGTTCCCCAGACCTGACATAGTAAATTCAAGTAAATATATTACAACAAAAATGAGAACTAAGAAGCAACAATCAAAATCGTGTAAATCGGTTGTCAGTAAAATTGTCACAGCAGTGCTCACTAAATGAGCTCAAATTTCTTTCTTTCTTAATTTTTTTTATAAGTACAAACAAATAACCATGTTAGTGTATAAAGCTCAATTAAAGAAAATGAAGTAAACAAATAATAAAAGAACTCCAGTTTTCTCTTTCCGTACGCTTTAAATTCTCAGCAACCTAACAGACAACAAAACAGAAGAAGATAAACATCGTGTTTTCAGCTGCAAAGGACTGCACTTTATTCAATTTTCTTCCCACGGATATTAAGCTTCCCGACATCACGTGTGAAGAAACAAATTCCAAAATTTTATTTTTCATTTCCATCGCCGCAGAAAAGATTCAAAATTCAGTTGTAGATAAATGTCTACATATTCGTAAACTTTTTTTTTTAACCTCTCGATAGCTTCATCGACGAAGCGTTGAAAGCCTTTTGGGGACTTCAATTGGTCAAAGCCGTATAGGCCGGTGGGAACTCCGTCTACGGCACCGGTGTATAGACGGCGGGTCGTTTGAACATCCGAATACCATGATTTGCGACGGAGGATTGTGGCGGTTCTGCGTATTAGGGTCCACATTTGTTTTCGTCGTGCCGCAGCAGCTGCAGTTGGGGCTGGCGCTGTGAAAGTTAGCGCGTGTGAGGAGAGCTTTTGAAACTTCAGACTAGGTTTGGGTCGCATCTAAAATGAAGACCCAAACAACGCAGTTTCTTATTGGGCCTTATGGTTTTCAGACCTGGGGCCCGGGCGGCCCAGTTAAAAGGGCCACCAAGCTGTGACCGTATCATCAAATCACCCGCAGGTGAGTTTTGACTGCATCCGGTGTTGCGTGGTTCGCGGCATGGACGAAAGTTTCAAAACAGAATTCAAATAAAATCTTCTCGATAACGACTCATCGTTTCTTCTTTCCTTCCGTACGTGTCATCCTCAATCCTTCCATTCCCGCGAAAACCTCACTCAGTCTCTGTCTTGCATCTGTGCATTAACTGAACAGATAATGATTTTTTATCTCTGCACTTTTTATTAATCATAATGTAATGAACAAGAGAGCAGAAATCAATGTCGAGCCCCGCTGAGAATCAAGAGCCGCCAGCGGCGTTCACGCCGCTGTCGCTAGGTGCCAAGCTAATGAAAATTCCGCCGATCCTGATTCGTCGTAGGAAGAGTGGTAGTTTGGAACGAGTAGTCAATACTTCTAGCTTCATCTCTCGGTTTGAACCACATCAAAACAAAGTCTTCGCAAGCTGGTGATTCGTGGAATGTCGACAATCAGAGTAAGAGGTATAAAATTGGGGCTGATATCAACCCTAAATTCGTTGCTCCCCAAAGCAACGAAACGTTGACCAGGGAATCAGTTTTTTCTTTAATGATTGTTATTTGCTTCTGAATATTGTATATTTATTTGTTAAGGATTAATATGATGAACAGATGATTAGAAAAATTGATTGTTTAATTCAGGATTCTCTGATTGTTTATAGGCAAAAAGGTTCAATGGAGTCAATCAAAATCGTTAAAATTTCCATCGCCTCTCAATCCAGAGTTGGAGGTAATGAAAAGAATTGTTGACTAACTAATTGAATTAGTTGTATAAATGCAGTTAAATAATAATTTTATGGTGAATTTACTAGGTTAATCATGCCGCACTTGCCAAAGAAATGCAGTCGCCGCGTTTTCAGGCTATATTATTGCGTGTAACAAGTGGCCGGAAGATGAAAGCCCCAGAAATCAAGTGCTTCTCACATGAGCTCAATTCCAAAGGAGTGCAGCCATTTCCCATTTGGAAGTCTCGTGCAGTCGGTCACATGGAGGTATATCCGCTTTCCTAGAGCTTAGTATTGCATTGGTAATCAAACGTGTAACTTAAGGAGTGCATACTGGGAAAAGCTCTTGCCAATTGGAAGAGGGTCAAGAATCATTTTTATTCTTTGGAGGAATATTTTCAGATTCTACTTACGAAGTTTGATAAAATTATTCATAGATGTAAATTTTTTAAAAATTAATAGATAATATATTTTAATAGTAATTAAAATAATAAAATAATTAAAATAATATTGTATCAATATATTTTATATATTATTATTTCACATATTTTCTTTAAAATTTTAAAAAATTAAAAAAAATAACTCTGAAAATACTAAAAATCAATTCTAATCTAACACTATATTATAAAAGTGAGATCTCTAAAATATGTTTAGTAAAAATATTTTAAAGAATTGAATTTCAGATATTTCATTTATTAAGTATGATGTAATAGTTAATATTTTGAGCACATAAAGTAATTTAATTAATTTTAAACACTAATTATTCTCGTATTATTTATTTTTTTTTAATAAATAGATAATAATAGTAAGATATATCATCTTCAAAGTTATTTTTAAATATTTAATTATAATCAATTAATTTAATTAAGTATGATAAAAATAAAAAGCATCAAAATAATAAATAATTTAATTAAGAACTACCGTTTTTTGAAAACAAAAATGAAAACAGGCTTTCAAAAACAAAACAGCCCCTAATTTATCTTTGGAATTCAAGATGTTGGGATGAATAAAGAGACTCCTCCTTGGTTAATATAATAAACTAGGCTTCTTAATTTTAAGGTCATTAGTATGCCCAAATTAGCTTGAGTTAAATTCTGTGAAATTTCTAATTAAGGTGGCTGAGTATACCTGGTCTTACGAGTGGTTGTGTGCCTCTCTTTAGTTCATTGAAACTCATTGACATGTGTGATAAATTGAAATGGTTGTCTGATCAATTTTTGTGAATCACATTTACTTGTCTGATTAACTGCATTATGTTATGTCCAATTATCTTCACAATGATGTAATAAGAGGTTGTCTTGCATGTAACTGTTTACACATGAATGTTTGCCTACAGGTTTTAAAGAAGGTTGATATGATTCAAAAAAATGCAGTTGAAAGTGTTTTGACCAAGCGTAATATCCTAATATCTCTTCGTAATCCTTTTGTGGTAAGCAGTTCTCTCAATCTACGATCATTTTAGGGATGCATTGCATGTTAATATTTTTCTAATAGTTATATGACCTGAGGAAGAACAGGTTCGACTTTTCTTTTTGTTCACATGCAGAGAAAATCTTTATCTGGTGATGGAGCATTTAAAAGGTGGAGACCTCTGTTCTTTACTGAGAAACCTAGGTTGCTTAGATGAAGATATGGCCCCGTATCTATATTGCAGAACTTGTCAGGACGTATTCACATTTCCAATTCCTCGAAGATCTGTCTATTTGTGATAACTTGATGAAAATTTCTCACAATGGTGCAAATAGTTTGTATAATATTTCTCAGGTTCTTGCTCGGGAGTATTTGCACTCATTGAATGCGATTCATAGAGATCTGAAACGAGACAACTTGTTGATTGGTCAAGATGGTCACGTCAAGGTCATTGTTCTGCAAATATTAGTTCATTGTTCCTTTTATCAAGCTTGACAACAAAAGATAGTTCTGGTAATATCAAATTATGTAAGCTAGTTATGAAGCACTTAATGTTTCATTTGTATAGCTTTTTTGGTAAGCCAAATAAGAGAATGTGTTCCTCACTTTAAATTTTTAGTTAAGGGAGATTATTTTTTGCAACAAATGTAGGGGACATTTCTCATTTTTTGTTGCATATTCTTTGTTGATTTCATTATTTGCTATACATTGAACAGAAATTGGGAAGTACGTCAAAGCTCTGTTACTGGATTTATTCTCTTCTTCTAAGAAGACTTTATTTAATGAATTTTTTGCCAAGAATGGAAGAGCTCTTAGCTGGATACCACATGGATATGTGTCTTGGATTTGGCATTTCTTATATTTTTCTTTCTGCGTGTCCAGCAAACGTATCCATGTTCTAAGACCATGAACATCCAAACTTTCATGCTACTGGAAACGTCAGCAGACAAACCATTTTTCTTTGACATCGTATATTTTACTGTTTGTGTCTGGGATCTGACTTGGTTGCGTCTAATTAATAGTAAGATTAGGTGACTTCTGTGGTTGCTTCATCTTTTCTTTCCACTATTTGCAATCTTGTTGGACTCTTTTGTTTTTGTTTATACTTCCATGATAATGTTACTCGTCAGTTCTCACTTTTATTACAGTTGACAGATTTTGGGCTCTATAAGGTCAGTCTTATGAACAGCACGGATGACTTATCAGCTCCATCACTTGGAAGTGCTGGATTTCTTATAGATGATGAACCTAAAGCTCAACCTCCAATGAATAAAGAACAGCGCCAAAAACATGCGGTTGTTGGCACTCCTGATTATTTGGCACCTGAGATACTTCTTGGAATGGGACATGGTAGCAAATTATTTGCCAATAGGTTAGCATATGTAAATGAGTGTATTCATTCTTAACATATTGTTTTATCCTTCACACTTTTCTCTTTGTGCAGGAGCAACTGCTGATTGGTGGTCTGTGGGTGTTATTCCCTTTGAGCTGCTGGTAGGTATTCCGCCATTCAATGCAGAAACTCCCCAGATAGGCATCCAGATGACTATGAATTTATATGATAACAAACGCGGTTCCTTGTTTTACATATTCTCAATGAATATTCTTGCTGTCCTTTAAAGTTTTAAGTCGCTAATGTGGAATTTACTTTTATACTATTTGATTTTTATCGGGTTACAGCCTGTCATCATTGACCAGTGAGTACTGTTGCCTGCAGCAAATTTTTGACAATATAATGAATAGAGATATACCTTGGCCCAAGGTACCAGAGGAGATGAGCATCCAGGCTTACGATTTAATTGGCAAGTAAGATTTATGAAACAGATTTGTGCAATTTCTGTCAGTTGAACTTGCAGAGCTATTTTTAATGATGCCTTTCCATGAAACTTTTTATATGTCCATTTTTAAAGGGAAAATTTCTCTCTTTGGTGGCACATTCTTGCATCTGTTAGAATCGTTATTGCCAATGCCATTTATGCAAATTGTCTTGGTGACTGAGGTCCCCTGTTGATTCAGAACTTCGAATTGGCTCACCGTCATATTAACTGAACCACCAATGTTGCATTTTATTTCAGATTATTAACTGATATTCAGTTCAAAGACTGGGAGCCACTGGAGCAAGTGAGGTAAACTGTTAATAGTTATTAGTAAAGACTAACTTACAATTTTATCATGGCTGTAGGAACTAAGCAGAATCTTCTGGCAGGTGAAGCAACATTGCTTTTTCAAGGATATCAACTTGGACACACTTGCAAGACAAAAGGCCCCCTTACTTCGAGCTTATTAACTTTTTTGATGTCACAGTTGACAGTTGCAATACTTATTGGCTTCTTGTTTGCTGCAGGCAATGTTTATACCAGCGGCAGAAACACTTGACACAAGTTACTTTGTCAGCCGTTATGTATGGAATCCAGAAGATGACAATGTTCAGGGAGGTAGTGACTTTGACGACATAACTGACACATGCAGCAGAGATTCATACAGCAACACACAGGATGAAGATGTGCGGATGTTTTTATTTTATCAGCTATCAATGTCTAGCTCTCAGTGGATTAGATCATGACATGAATATCATTTTGATGAAGACTTTAATCTGATTGTTTTAAAATACCTATCAAGTATCCAAATGCACATAGAAACATGTGGGAACAAAATTAAACCAAAAAATAATGAGAATTATAACATGAATTCAATTTTCCTGACGCTCTGTTTTCTGTGATGCAGGGGGATGAATGTGGTAGCTTGGCAGAATTTAACGCTCCTGCTCTCCATGTGCATCACTCATTTAATAATTTTCTAATTTAAGGTAAAACCAGCCACTCCTTGATTGACATTTTCTACTGCCGCTAGAAAACTCTTAAATATTAGGTGGAAACGAAATAATTGCTTGTTTGTGTAGTTTGCTTCAGAGTTTCTCAAGACCGTAATATTGGTTATAGAGCTATCCCTGTTTAACCATATCATCAAGTTCGAGAACCTAGGCTTGGAAATTGTTTCAATCTACATTAAATTCTTCAAGTTTGCATTGAACTCAATTTGGCTTTTGGTTCAATTTCATAATCTAATTTGGGTTATGGACCAAATTGCATCATTTTCATAATTTTAACTACAAAAACCAAGTCTATTCAGATTGAAAAGACTATATTTTAAACGAAAAGCAAACTTTGTGGACCGAAATAGAATGTTAATAAAGTTTTTGACATCATTGCATTTTTAATCTTCTAATATTTGATTATCAATTTGTGAATTGCAATATAATTTTAGAATTTTCTTCTCGTTTTCACAGAACTTGTCTCAGCTGGCTTCTATCAATTATGATCTGGAGGTGAAGAGTGCCCAGGAATCAGCAGAAGGCTCCAAATCATCTGTTCCGTGATCGATTTCCATGGTTACTTAAACGTGAGTATGTATACTCATTTATGACACATCTATTAGCATCGCTCCCTACTAAATTCCACCTCTATCACAGTCAGTTTCCTACGAGGTAGGAAGAAAACCTTCAACCTGATTTGATGCAGTTCTTATTTGACAAATATAGGTTGAAATCCTGTGCAATGCTCGCTGTCCATGCCGATCGATTAGCGTATGATTAAAAAAAAATGGACCAGGAGCTGGTTAACCATAGTTTTGCCTTTCCAACGTCATAAGATCTCCCATTGCACCAGGTCGTTGGCTTTTGTCTTTTTTTTTTTTTTCTTTTAATCTTTTGACCACTTTTTCTTTATGATAGACTACAATACTTTTTTAAGTTTTTCAAAAATTATTTTAAATACTATTTATGATATATTTAAAAAAATTTATAAATTTTAAATATTATTTAATATTTATTTTATATATTTTAATATTTTATTTTAAATTTTATAAAAATTATTTTAAATTTTATATATACAAAATTTTTTTGACTATAACAATACCTAGAAGTACCGTGGATAAATCCGCCATCATCACATATACATGTATAAAAATACTTATTCTCTATAATAGATAAAAATTTGAGTTCTCGTTTCAGGCCATCATTTGTGGTGGTTTTTCCATGGGCACATCTGTATGATCATCATCTTCTTGGCCTGCAGGTACATGATACGATATCGACATAAAATCTGCTATGTTCTTGTCTTCTCATGCTTCCCTGTTACATGAAAAATGCTTATGGGTATTATGGTTATATTGGGTCTTTTCTTGAACTTTAGCTAGATTTGTCAATTAATTCTAAATTGGGGTATTCCCATGCATATAATAATTGGAGGATTGTGGAGAGGAGAAGAGAGGACTTGGAAGATAACCTCAAACTTGTGTTTTATGCCTATCTATACATATATGTGTGTGTACATGTATATGTATGTATATATGTATATGTATGTATAAATAAGAAGTGAAAGGGAAACCTATCGATATCTGCCCATATACAGCCCATAACAATAATAACAACAACAATAATAGGACTGATTTTCCACCTTTTACAAATGATAATTGTCATATTCATATAAAACAATGTGACATCATTATTATTTCTTGCAATGCACTTTAGTCCAACAGCATAGACGACAACGGTAGGTAGAGACTAGAGTAGCTACAAATTTGGCCTTCTTTGAACTCATTGGTGACCCATAAATAAAAGAGATGTGACATTCACTTTCTTCTTCGTTGCCATGATATGATATCACTGCTTTGTTTGATTAAGAAATCAAACAGGACCTCCGTCCAATTCACATCCCAAGAGCAATATTATTATAATTCTTGTGAGTCAGCATTCCAGTTTCTTCCTCCTACTTTTGTATTCATTTGAAACATTTCTGGCCAAGTTTATGATACGTTCCCATCATCCAAGGCTTTGATAATGTTTCGACCCTGTAATTTTATCATATGAATTAAGTGGGCTACTTTGAAACTATTGTTAATTCCACAGTGTTATACAATCCTATTATTTATAATAAAATATATCATAATATTCATTTAATTTGAATATATATATGGTGTAATAGTAAAATTTGAAGATAAAAGATGTGATAAACTTGACATCATCAACTTAATTTGTGCAAAATATATTCATGCATACATGCATATATATATATATATATGATAATATTCATTGATGATAATGATGATAAAAACAACAATAATAAATTAAATCAAAATAATGAGACATTTTAATTTATTCTATCATTATTATAATAAAAAAGTTATTCTTACTTATAATTAATGCATATTGGGATTAAAATTTTTTATGATCACATAAAAATTATTCTTATATGAAGTATTATTGATGATGTCGGTGATAATAAGTTAAACCAGGGCAGTAGAACATCTTAATTTGTTGTTTTGGATTTATAAGAGGTAAGGTAAGGGTGGTTCATGTATCATCATCCATATCATACCACTAGTTGCTTGGATTTACAATATTGTAATAGCAAAGAGTGGTCATTTTCATCTCTACAAATTTCATAGTTTGCAAAGATTATGACAAGATGTGAATTATGAGACAATCGATCTGTTTGTGCTGCCTTTGGTTTTTTTATGCTTCTTTAAACCCTTCACATTCTTTTTACTTATTTTGATCCTTCTTAAAGGCTTTCTTTTGTTGAAATCACTTGGGGTTTTACTATGCTTACTCAACACTAATTATATAATATATATTAAATAAATAATAATAATACATAAATAAGCTCAGTATAATTTAAATACCAAAATAATAATATTTTATATAAATATATATAATAAATTTAAGAATTTTTAAATAATTTTTAAAATTTTAAAGATACGAATAATATTTTATAGTTTTATAATTTATTTATTTTCGAATTCATGATACGTGAACTTGGGATAAAAGTTATTTTTCTTAAACAAATAAGATAAATCTAAAGGGAATGCAATTTTGAGGGTCTACCTCAACTTTATAATTATATATTATTGCTATCATATTCAAAGATGAAATATCATAGAGTAAACGGAACAACTTGGGATATTAAGAAAGTTTATACCCCAATGTATTATCGTAAATCGGATGAAAACAATAAAATTTAACAAAGAGAAATCTTGTAGTTGTCAACAAAAGTTACATTAAATCTTGTAAATTGTATATATTATAAGTGGATGTAACATTCATCGTGGTAAATATCCCTCTGACCAAATTTGTAAGAACATTGGTTGTCTTCAATCACCATTACTAAACAATTAAGAAAGATTAATTAGCTAAATCCCTTATTGGTGGACCTTAACTTAAAGAGTGATTAGATTACATAGTGTGCTTAGGTTGATCTGAGGTTGCTTATTAGCTGTAAAGTACAAACGTGCAGCATCAAAAATACACTGATTAAGCAACTAGACCCAATAAAATTTGTTTGATTGAGGATTTGTTAATGGAATACCATGATATTCTCAAGTACTTGATTGATATTGCAGTTTTGTTTAAACTAAGATTTAAATCCTAATGGGATTGTGGGGATTGTCAGCTGCATGCTTGGAATTTTATATCCAGGCTTGATTTTCCTGGAAAATAATGGCTCCGTCTAGGCTTTTTGTGATCCTTCGAGCATATGGTATTAAGAAAGTTTCTTTCTGTGTCATGTCTTCTTCTTTCTTTTGACAAGTATTCAAGCTATCATTTGACCTACTTCACATGCTAACCTCTCCCTCTCACGCATGCAAACAAATACAATAAAGATCTTTAAGCAAGTAATAAAGCAAGTCGATGACAAGAATGCATGAATATATGGATATGAATGAAGCAAAAATTGATGAAGGGCTTTAATTATCAAGATAATAATGGTTCATAATATGATATCGATGTTTTAGTTCGTATGTCTATGTTGCTTCTTTAGGATGTTGAAGAAGTGTTTTCAAATATTATTGATATGATATTAAGAACCTATGGATGGAAGAATTAAATCTTCTTATTGTTGGAAATTGGAACAAATTAATGGAGTTTTATAATTGCTTATGGAAGATTCATTTGCTGGACTTCCCTAATTTCTTCATTGATGACATATTACTGTGTTTGTTTTGAATCTTTATACCGCTTTCACATTGTTATATCTGTCCTTTGTATGGTAATATCATTTTCCTTTACCTTGGAAAAGAAACTTTTCTAAGAAAATCATTTCTATTTACTTGTATATAAAATGATACTTTTTTTTTTTTATTTAATTCTTATTTTTTAAGTTATGTGAGAAAGAAAGTAAATATTATTTATTTATTTTAGTATTTGATTAACGGACTTGACTATGTTACATACATGTACTGTTGTAGCTAAACTATTTTGTATATAGAGGATTTGAAATCGTATTTATAAAATTTGAAATAAAAAAAAATATTAAAATAAATAAATAAATAATAAATAATATTTAAAATATATAATATAAAATTTAAAATATGTAATAAATAATAATTAAAATATTAACAAAAATTTTAAAATCGTTAGTATAAAAATTGAAAAGATGGATATAAAAGTGCATAGACGAACTGTAGTATTGAGAAATATCAAATAATGTGTTTGGAAATGCTAAGAAAAAGACTTTCAAACATTGAGAAATGTTTTAAATATTTGTATATGTACTTTTCTGAGATCAATATGGATATTAAAATAAACTATACATGTAGTGATTGCAGGTAGAGAAGCAGATTCACTGAGTAGATAGTAATATTCTAATCCCATGATTCCCTTTAGGGGTTTTAAGTTTCAACTTGTTAGCTTTTTGTATTATCTTATTAAAAGAAAGAAAAGAAAATCTCCTTCTATCATTATCTCTTCCCTCAAAAAAACGTTTCTGATTATAAGCTGAGATGACACAATTCTTGTCGATTGGTGTGACTTCTTGGTATCACATCCTTTTCTTTTTGCCCCTTGCAATTACATATATATAAATGTTATCAATCAGTTAGCCATAAACAGGTTGAAATCCCAAGTTTTCTCTAATGTTTGATACCTTGACAGCATACCAGCCTGAATGGCTTTAATCTTTGAAGTAGTTCTTTAATGGGGTGCTTCCAATTACTTAGAGATTTGAAAAATTGGAAAAATAATACTACATATAATAATAATAGTAAGAAATATAGTTAATTTGCTTAAGAAATCTTTATGTATTTCTTAAACATTTAACCCATCCTTCTTATAAGATCCAAACAGAATGTAAATGCTTGTAGTCAAGACTAGAAATTGAAAGCAGACTGTCCACTTGTGAAATCCTGGTGACTGGTAGTGGTTTCTTTTCTTTTTTACACGGTTGCTTGCTTACTTTTTACACCATTATGTGCATGCATATGATATCACATCATGATCATAGCTTGTCTGCCATGTCTAAGACTGAATTAATGCCAATTTCATTGAAACAGCCAAGCCCGAATTCTCCTTCACTAAAATCCTGGTAATTCATCAACCATGAAATAGAGTTTTCCTCCGATGAAGACAACCCAAATTCAGCATATTCTTCCTTGGATATTGCAGCTGGGAATTTCCAAGATGTATCTTCCAGAAATGTCTCTGCAGAACACATGTAACTCATCAACAGATCATCATCCAATGACTTGGATTCATCTGTTGAGTAATTTTCAGCCTGAGAGCTGGAACTATCATGGGAGATGACATGCTCGCAGATTTTGTGCTTTTCCTCCTGACTATTATTAGCATCAAACTTAGCAGGCTGACTGGTTGCTCCATCTTTATGGAGAGGCTCATGGGTAACAGGATCAATTCCCATCTTCAGAAGCTTTTTCTTGATGTGGGTATTCCAGTGATTCTTGATCTCGTTATCTGTTCTACCCGGCAGTGTTGCCGCAATTTTGGACCACCTAAAGAAAATGAGAGCATAACATTATTACCTTAACTTAGTAACAGCAAAAGTTTTATAAACGTAGACAAAGGGAAGAAATTAAAAACCTATTGCCAAGGCGGGAATGAAGATCAATTACAAGCTGCTCTTCAGCTTCATTAAGCAGGCCCCGCTTCAAGTCGGGACGGAGATAATTAGTCCAACGGAGACGACAACTCTTGCCGCAACGGCGGAGTCCAGCGAGCTTCGGCACAGCACGCCAGCAACAATGGCCATGTGTGAGAATAAAAGCAACCAATTTCTTGTCCTCTTCCGCAGTCCAAGGACCTTTCTTCACCCCTAGTTTGTCACAACAAGGTTGCCTGCCCATGCCTTCCAATTTCTCAGAATTTTCTAACAGTTGTAATCCAAGTAACTAATGTAATAGAACACTACACTACTCGGCAATTCACCAACGATAACTAACACAAAGAACAAAACCCCACTCACCCACCTATATATACACTGGTAGGATGACCTGGTTTGCCTTTCTTTGGGGGAAATCATGCGTTAATTTTAACTGTCTCACACTTGCCCTTGCGTGCATGTGGTAGTTGGTAACACTAAATATTAAATATATTTTTTTTTTTTTTTGTATTTATATTATTAAAATATATTAAATAAAAATTCGGATAACGTGATATGGTTGTCTTGTCCGAAGCTCGTTTTAAGAGAGCATTTTGCAATTTTTATGATGATCATGACAGGAAAATGTGGCTGATGCTTGGTTAGATTACTACACGTGTGATACACGCGCATCACAGGCTTGGCAATCAGGCGGCTGAGAAAGATGAAGGACCCACTATCAGTTCGTGAAAGCAGCCGAGTACCTAAATTTTGATGTCCCGAGGTGCTAGACTCCACTGATGTAGGCCCCGTGATTTTGACGGTGAGACCACGAATCAGCCAATCACGGACTTACACCTCTACTTGGCAATTTTCACGTTCCAGTTATCAAGTATTTTTCTACTCTGTCCAGGAACCCTTACTTAAGCATTGCATCAGCTAATCCTCAGCACAACTATTTTGCACACGTTTTGAATACCATTAAAAAAAATTAATTAATATTATGTGTATAAATCAATATTTATTTTTTTAATTAAATTTGACATGGTATATAATCAAATCAAATAATTAAAATTAAAATTAATACAAAATTGATGAAATTGATATGTCCTAATTTGATTCTACAAAAAACTTATACAATAATAATTTATATATAAAATTAATTAGTATATAAATTTTAAAAATTTTATTTTAAAAATAAACAAAATAACGTTAGTATTAAATTATATGAATATTTTATTATGTGAATTATTATATTAAATTTATTATATTATTACTTGTATATGTATAATTAAATGGTATATATCGATAAATATTTTATTATTTATTGTATTGCTCTTTTTATTACAAACTCTATCACTTGTACATGTACTAACTTGAATTTTGACATACAATTTTCTTAATTTAACATTCAATCAGTGATGTAATTTTCGAGTAATGGTGTTGTCATAAAATTAAATTGATATGGTTGGTGAGTTGAGTTTAATTTATTAATGTAACAAGACAAAA
>CP135558.1:6774479-6818009 GCA_032402905.1 Khaya senegalensis | reverse complement strand
TGCAGGAAAAAAAATTTATACTAAAGATTTGAAATGATTTTTATAAAATTTAAAATTAAAAAAATATTAAAATATATAACATAAATAATATTTAAAATACATAATAAAAATTTTTAAATATATTAAAAAATTTAAAATATATAATAAATTATACTTAAAATATAAATAAAAAATTTAAAATAATTTTTAAAAATCTTTAAAAAATAGACGTAAAAATACATTATATATATAATATAGTCTAACACTGAATTTAACTTATTGAATTATATTTTGAACAACCCTAAAAGAGTTGGACTAGATTTATTTCAACATGAGTGTTAGAGAAGAGAAATTAACTCACAAATATCTTGTACATATAATAATTGATCATCATATTAGCTTTCATGTATTAATGTTTGAGCCGTGACATATTAAACAATAGCTGAATTTTGTTCCCACTCACCACTTGCCTTTACCAAAATCTCTTATGGCATTAAGGGATTAGCACATTTTCTTGAACGTTGGTCCCAGTTGTCAACTTTGGGTCCGATTGATTTCTTGAATGTGGTACTTTGGCTCTATAAAATGGGTACCCCATCCTCTGTATTTTCATCACTTCCGATTATAACTTCATTAGCTCATATTTTCAGAGATCAGAGAGGAGAAATGGAAGGTTCATCTTCAAAACATTTTCTTAAATACTTTCTCAGTTTATTAGCCATTATTTCCCAAGTAAACTCAAGCTCAGCATCGAGGCATGACTCCTCTAAGATTGCTGCTAGCACTGAGTTTATCAGAACATCTTGCAGTTCCACAACTTATCCCAGACTTTGCTTTAAGTCCCTTGCTAGCCATGCAAGCTCAATCCAAACAAGCCCTAAGCTCCTTGCCCATGCAGCCCTCAACGTGACCTTTGCCACGGCTAAATCGACATCGGCCGTCATGTTAAAGATGTCGAAAAGACCCGGAATGAAGCCTAGAGAGGTGGGAGCCATGCAAGATTGCCTGGAGGAGCTGAGTGACTCAGTTGATGAGCTCAGAAGATCGATTGGTGAAATGGGTCACATAAAAGCATCTAATTTTCAGCTTATGATGAATGATATACAGACTTGGGTTAGTGCCGCTTTGACGGATGAAACTACTTGCAGTGATGGATTTGTGAAAAATACGGTGAATGGGAAAGTTGTGAGGAGCCGGATTTTGAAGATTGCCCATCTGACTAGCAATGCCTTGGCTTTGATCAATAGTTTTGCTTCTCTTATTGGTAATTAGAAGTCATGTAGGGATCCATGATTAGATCCATCATTATAAGTGATATATTTGTACTCTTAGTGTGAAATTCCAGTCTATGAATTTACTATGAATTTGTATCCCAGTTAAATTGTCTGAGCTGGGTATGTGGTACAAGACTTATTCCATGTATTTTCTTGTTGTTTTTGAAAACTCGGAGGCAGTCTCCGGCCAAGCCAGCCCCGGCTACTTTCTTGTTGGTGAAGGGTGAAGTTTGCTTTGTTTGTAAATGTAAATTTGTACTATAAAGTAATTGAATAGAAATTTGATTTGCTATCTCCATGCTGTATATTTATGGCAGAGTCTTTTAAATTCTAAGTAAATGGTTTCCTAGACATCTATATGTTCAGGCAACTCAAAGATGATATCCCATGTGCATTGAGACAATTTTGGACAGACAATTATGAAAAAGCTATCAACCAAAGGAAAATGCTCCACCGAATAATACCTACTAGGAAAATGCTCCACCGAATAATACCTATTTTTCAAATGTCGTGCCATTTTATGGAAAAGCCTAATAACCTTGAAATGTGAATGACTGTCAGTTCATGAGGAATTCCATGGACTTTCTGGGTTTTGTTGATTTAGTTGGGGCAATTGGTCAAATTCTTGAATTAATTTCTGTAAGAGGAAAAGAAGACATGATGTGATCTCATAAGAAATGAACAAGTTATCACTTAATGGGTACTGTAACAGAGTAAAGATTAATGGACAGGCCACCTGTCATAGCATATCACAAATCTGAGGAATATTTGGCTTTATTCCACCATTTTGGTGGCTGAGGAGTATTTCAAGTTACCCATAAAACTACATCACACAAATGATAAAAATTGTTGACTGCCAGTTGCAGTGTAATAATTGCAAACTGTAATTTGCTTTAAAATCATAATTGCAAACTACTTGAGCAAATGAAATTGTGGGAATTGGTATGGTCCCGTGGTCCTACCTCTCTTTTTTCCTTTCTCACTGTCCAAGAAAGCTTTATTCTCCCATCCTTCAACAATCTTATCAGCAATTCAGTTTTGATTCTGTTTACTGCGGTAAATGCTTCCATTGTAACAATCCTCTGCTTGGTTTGGGCTTCAAACATGCAAGAGTGGAGCAAGGTTTTTCTTGAGGCTAACATGACCCTGAGCTGATTTTTTATCAATTAAAACTGTATCTCCATCATTCTTATGAATGGGAAAAAAAAAAAAAAAACTCTCAACAAGATAAAAGCTACTACCAAAGCACAAAAATATCTTCGAATTTAAGAACTTTGTCCAGTGAGAAAGACGTAAAGCTAACCACAGAAGGAAGACAATAGAATTGCTATATTAACACTTGACATGGAAAGTGATATCAAACTTAAAATCCGGCCAAAACAGATCTAACTTCAAGTTACAATCCGGTCAGAGAAATCTAACCTCGAAGTTACAGTCCCAGGCCAAAAAAAAATCTAAGTTGCAAGAAACTGCTAATTAAGAAGCTTTCTTTGGAGGAGACATGTTACCAATGATACCAATGAGAGAAATTATAGTGCTGAGTAGAAATATTTGCAACAATGACCTTGTGAATATAAGGATACCAAGATAACCATGTTTAGTTTCTATGAAAATTATAACACAGCCCGGAGGGCAGAACCGTAATTCACATATCTCTGGTATTAAAAAAGAAAGCATCTGTACTGAGAAAAAGAAAACATTTCAGAAAATATAATTTTATTATATCAATATTAATAATTCGATGATATTATTTAATTAGAGAGAAGAAAAAAAATTAAATTGATGAAAGACAAAAAAAGGGTTAATAAAAGAAAAAAAATGAGAGTAAAAAAAATAAAAAAAAATTTCTTTATTTTTTTTTTTATTTCTAACAAATTTTAGAATTTTTTTTAATTGAATTATTCTAAACTGTTTTATCTTAAAAAATAAGTCTAAATTTTTTATTTTAAAAATTTCAACGTGAGAGAAATATTTTTATATATTTATAAATAAATCAAACAAGTTGCATGTGAGTAACTTCAAAGTGAATTGCTATAAAAATTAGATATGGATAATTAATAATCAAAATGAATTATTGTCAGAAATTAAAAGTTTTTACTTTAAAATTTTTTTATTCTTTTTATTTTTAAATTTTAAATTTATTTAATAACTTTTTTAATTAGTTGATAATATTTTAAAATTTTATTAGTTATTTCTTAGTAGTTAGATCTTAGTTTTCAAGTGATGTAATACTAAACTTCAATTATGGCCTTGAGAGCAGGTATTCACTCTTCCCAGAGGCCTATTAGCCTCTCTTGCCTTCACAGAAAAAGTTTATCTGAAATTGACACGCTTTGTAAATCGGCTTTAATTCTTTGAAGTCATTGTTAGATTTCAAAATCCTCCCTTTCCCCATAAAAATATTTAATCTTGTGCAGTCGTTTCAAGAATGGAACAACACAAATTTCTCTAGAAAAATGATCTCTACGCCATACTTATTTCCTGTATGTTTCAACAAAATCAATAACCATCAGCACTTCAACTAAATCTCCTTGATCACTATATAATTGCTGCAGAGTATCATCACTTATTCCATTTCAACTAACTCATACACCCATATTTAACTTCAATGAAGAGACATATTTCTCACAGTTGTAAACATTCAGAAGTAAAACTTATCTTCAACCAACTCAATTTAACCATTCAAATCTGAAAAGTGTATTAAACAATCCAAGTTGTTTAGTTGTTCGTGCTTGACATCACTACTTAGCAATTGGAAATATGATAACACTTGCCAAAAAAAAAAAAAAACACACAAAGGAAAAAGCCTTCATTCAACAACAGACATTCTAGTCAGTTAATGTTTAACAGTGACTAGAAATAGATTTAACTCAAAAAAGTTTATTAAAAAGAACTTGAATTAGGCTTACAAGAAGCCAAAATGAGTCAAATTCCAATCCCCATTTATATTCTAAACTCATTGGCCCTACTATTAGGCAAGATTACCAAGTGGACTCATCCATCCGAAACAACAGTGTTGCTGAGTTTTGAAGCAAGATGGAGTTTTTTGCTTTTCTTGAGAAATTGGTACATTTGTGGGCCGGCCTTCCTGTTCTGGTTTGATTTCAATTGTGCTGCATTGTTAAGATCTTCCGTTTTCAAAGTAATCCTTAATGTTTAATGTTTTTACATATCAGTCCTTACTGTTTAATGTTTTGGAGTTTCACCCCATAATATTTTTCTTTTTAGATTTTTGATTGGTATATTTTTCTATCTGCCAGTCCATTCTCGTCCTATTGCATGCTTTGGTTCCAGAATCAGTCCACATCGGAGTCCCAGAATTAGAATTGAACGAAATTGTTGTTAGATTCATTCCGAAATTTCCTGCTAAATTCTGTGTGTCCCAGGATTAAACCAGCAGTTTTCGGCCGGTAAAACAGACAGATAGATACTACATAGTTTCTGTAGATACAAAGGATGCATATCTATATGGGATCAATGATAAAAGATTTTAAATATCTGGGTATGCATTGAAGTAAGCCAATACACCAACAAAAGGGGCATTTATATAGGTGGTTGGCTCTGATCGTGTATAATCAACCCGACTATCATTGTATTGATCATTTATATCAGGTCCTCCTACAATGGCACCTGTAAGCATGTTTAAGTTTGGGTATTTGCTTCTAAAGAATGGGACCCCATCTTTACATTTTATGCGCCCTGGATGTTTATCAACGGAAGGTAGGGAAGAGCCACGATGATGTATTTTCCGAGGGAAATTTTTCCCATATCCTACCATGTAAGACATGCTCAATGGATTGCTTCCTAGTAAATAATCAACCTGCATTGATTTGAAAACGAGTTTCAGATAATCATTTTAGTAGATCACTGATTTTTTTTCAAGATGTTAGGCGTAGAAAATGTGGCCTTGAAAGCTAGTAGTATCCATGAGTAAACGTTGTGGGAATTAATCTAGCAGAATATATATAGAAGCATACCTGGCTTTTTGCCACTTCTACAAGCCTAGATGGCGTGACAGCAAACTTTCCACACTGAATGCTTCTATTGAACCTTGCCAAATACCGGGAATAAGCTAGAAGAAGAAAGGACAAAGTTGTAGCATGTTGCGAGTTGCTTCCTCCAGGTCTGAACATTAGACCACCTGATCACAAATGCTCATCATTAAATTGTTACAACATTAACCGGCCTAAACTTATTCTACTTTCAGGCAATTTTGAGCTCTAGAATACTACCTGGAGAGTATGTGACACTTTTGGTTGGTGATTCCGGCAGTAGAGAACAAATAAAATTGTCGGCACAATGAACAAAAGGATCCGATATGGAGGTGTTCATCACCCACTGTTAACACAACAAGAAGAATACTAGATTTTGCTATGATGCGTTTTAATGGGAAGATTAAAAGGATGTTATATGATTACCCTGGAAACAAGCACGTTGATGCCAGCATGCTTTGCATCCCATCCGAATTCTGAAAGACTCCCACCAACAAATACGGAATTTTTAGACTCTCTTAAGACGGAATTATCCAGGTAGTGAATGTTATCGACAACATATTTCCAGTAACTTTGTGTGTTGGTGGCTTTGAATATCCAAGCTGCTCCCCATATCAGTTCATCCTGGAAGACAGAAGCCAGTGAATTTAACTTTTGTCTTTATATTTAAAACTTGAGAGCAATAATTTTTCAAAGGAACAAGTTTATGACTCGGTTGTCCATACCATGAAGCCGCTAAAATCGCAATAACAAGGGCAGACCCCTTCCCCTACACTGAAATTATAAGAGCCTTGATACTGATCTGCAAATTGAAAAACCTGTTCCAGGAAAAAATTAAATAAAAAACATATCAATTTGAAAAACATATTAGATGACAAAACTAAACTTCGAGTACCTGCAATGCTCGCTGGAGAAGAATTTGAGAGTATTGGTCATCTACTGACTTGAAAACCACGGAAGAAGCTGCTAATGCGGCTGCAATCTCAGCAGAAACTTCTGAGCCAGGTTTTGTTGTATTAACTACATACGATTTTCTCGGGGTGTCCATGTCTTCAGGCCTCTCCCAGCAGTTGTGGTCCCCATTTGGTTCACCAACTTGAGCAACAACTTTTCCAGGGACACTTGTTGCTTTCAGGAAATAGTCTGTTCCCCACCTCAGAGCTTCTAGTGCATGTTTATGCTCTGAGCCCATGAGATGACCAAATTCTAATATGCTCCATGCCATCGTCGTCGTTGTGAAAGCCATGGGAAAGCTGAATTTTATGTTGTCACCAGCGTCATAATAACCACCAACCAGATCAACCTGAAAATGCATGCAATTGATTCAGTGAATTAGTACGACTAAATTCAAATTTATTGAGATTTTAGACCCATTACGTATCATAAAGCGAGACTTACACCAACATCATAGCCATCACGAAGAGCAGAATGCTTCCTCCAAGTCATCCTTTGGGAAGAGGGTAATCTCCCTGACCTCTGGCCTTCAAAGAACAAAATACACTTGGATAAGGCATCTCCATAGTCGTGTGAAGCCACCACGTCCACCAACATCATCATCCCCGCAAACCCTAGCAACATTAGCATACACATACATTTACCATCCATCATTTCTCTCTGCGTTTCTAATTCCTCTAAACCCACCACCTTGTCCTACTTGAAACTTAAACTTCTAAACAATTGTGTGAAGTTTATGCAATTCCAAGTCTATTTATAGCATTTCAAAAAGGAAGAAAAATACATTTTTACTTAAAAATCTCCAAGTTAAATGCTATATTATAAAAAGGCGCAAGAACTTATTTACTAATTAATTGTAATTCATATGGAAGGTCAATAATAAATGTAAGTTTATCCTAGCAAGTTGTGAGACAAGAGTAATGTGAGTCTGTCAATACTTCCTTTATTCATTTTGCATAATTTCAACAGCAACATATCACCTGGAAGAACTAGACAAAGAAGGAAAGTAATTAAAGGTAACGTAGAAAATTAAGACAATTTTGTAAGATGGACATCACAGAAATCTAGAAAGAATTAAAGGTACAATTGTAGAATCAATAATGGATGGAAGAAAATCAAGAGATTAAATATCTCAAACTAAATTTATCCTTCCTTTCCATTTTTTCTTTTATTTATTTCGGATTAGATTAATATTTCGAAAAAATTACCATTTCTCCCTGATTTACAGTTTAATATTTCAATGTTCCTTCATTTTTTTTTTCGAACTATCGATATTCTCTTTAAGTTTTCTGTTATGTTTAATTTATATATATATATATATATATATATTTACAATAATAATTTTAGATGCCATCAGGATATATAATACAATTAATTAATATATTTTAAAAATATATATTTTTTTAATTTTTAAGCAATCTCAATTAAAAAAACTACAATATAATTAGTTTTTAATAATGCTACATAAGTTTGTATTGCAAGTATGCTTAATTACTAAGAATTCTGCGGGACAGTGTCTAAGAATACCATCAAATTAGATGATCACTAATATTTTATATTTATTACATTTTCTGTCGGATTAAAATCAATTGTAAGAATATCTAAGAACATGGTGGTGATTTGAAGTAAGCCAAAAGGCCAACAAGAGGAGCATTGATGTAAGTGGTGGGCTCTGACTGGACGAATTCAGATCGAGAATCAGCATAAGTGTCGTTGATATCGGGTCCTCCAACAACAGCCCCAGTTAGCACGTTGGGATTTGAATTTGGGCTCTCCAAGTATGGGGTTCCACCTTGACAATCTATCGTCTCCGGATGTTGAGCAATCGAAGGCAAAGACGAGCCTCGATGATGTATTCTTTGAGGAAATTTGTTGCCATATCCAACCATGTATGACATGTTCAATGGGTTGCTTCCTAATATATAATCCACCTGCAACATCATTCAATTTCCAAAATCAATAGTTACACAATTAGTCGAACAAATCCATATTAGGATATTAGAAATGAATGTTCAAGTTACATGATTTTCATATATACCTGGCCTTTGGCGACTTCTATAAGTCTAGCCCCGGAGGCAACAACATTGCCGCAGTGGATATCTCTATTAGCTTGTTTTAAATAGCTACTGTAAACAACAAGAAGAAAGGATAAAGCAGTTGCATGCTGCAAATTACTTCCTCCAGGTTTGAACAGAAGCCCACCTGACATGATTTTTCACAAAAACCAATAGCAACAACTTAGGATTTACATCGAATATGCATGATAAATTAAGTTTTAGAGCTGCAGGTTACAACAGAAGTAGGAAGGAAGACAAAATAAGTTAAGGAAACTACCTGGTGAATAGGAGACTGATTTTGTAGGAGATTCAGGCAACAGAGAGCACACAAACTTGTCGGCGTTCAGAATGAAGGGACTAGAATCGGAGGCAATAGTCTTAATAAACTGCAATAGATCAAGATGAAATATTTTTAAGATTGAGCAAGAGGTGTTCCACGTATGGGGAATTGAAAGTTGAAATACTTACCCCGGAAATAAGCACATTAATGCCAGCATTCTTGTTATCCCATCCAAATTCAGCGAAGTTACCACCACGAGTTAAGCCACCATCTGCATCTATTCTTATAGAATTTTCCAGGTTGTGGATGTTCCCCACAACATAGCTCCAGTAATTAGGTGCCGTAGTTGCCCTGTATAACCATGCTGCTCCCCAGAGCAATTCATCCTATAAGACATAATTATCACTGGCAAATTTCAGCCTTCATAGTACAGTCTTCATATATATAGCAACTAATTAAAGCTATAATGCATGATGAACGATAATTTATAAGCTTAATTTCCACATCATACCTCATATCCACTAAAATCACAGTAAAAGGGGCAGACCCATTTTCCCAGACTATCATTGTAAGATCCCCGGTACCTATCGGCAAAGTCGAAAACCTATTCCAAGGAAAAAATAATTATAATTCTTCTGGACCCAAAAAAAAAAAAAAAAACATTATTATCCAAAATTGGTAAATTTTAGTTTCACATACCTTTTTAGCTCTATCGAGAAGCCTAGCAGAATATCCAAGGTCAGTGGATCTAAACACAATGGAAGAGGCCGCAAGAGCAGCTGCTATCTCAGCAGAAACTTCTGAACCTGGAAATTCTTTACTAACAGCAAATGGTGTTCTGGGGGTGTCCATGTCTTCAGGTCTCTCCCAGCAATTGTGGTCGCCGTTAGGGTCGCCCACTTGAACATAAACGAAGCCGGGAACGCTCGTGGCTTTTAGCAAGTAATCAGTTGCCCATCGAATAGCATCTAATGCGTACTGCAAATCTGAGCCCATGGATTTTCCATACTCTGACACACTCCACGCCAGCATGGTGGTTGAGAATGCCATCGGAAAATTGAACTTAACATTGTCACCGGCGTCGTAGTATCCACCAGTCAAATCAACCTGAGGGCAATATTGAATTAGCTTGCCAATTTTTTTAGCTTGGGACGATAAAAATTAGCTAAGAAACATGCATGTTCCTGATTTCTTCAAAGTATCCCACAATTTTCTTATGAGCTCTGGAAACAGTTCAAATTAAGTCAAGAGATAATTTCGGGGTGTATGTTCGGAGCATTTTAGATGGGGTCTAACAAATTAATAATAAATCCAAGCGTTTTTATTGTGTAAAATTAAAGGACGATTTCTATTATATCGCGCATGAACTCGACAATCTCTTCCAAACTTGCATTATTGAACTTTAATGCCGATGTGTAACTGACTAACTCTCCGCGTTCAATGGAAAACCAAAGAGATACAAAGTTAGGCAGCCCCGCACGACTCGAATATGATTGAACCACAAGCACGAAGAACACGATTGCCTCCCATGTTTTATCCAACAAGCATAATACCCTTATGCTATTGGTCAAGACTCCTATTTTTTCTGCTCTTGATTTTATGTTTTACGTTTCACATGCATAAACCATACAGAGAGTACATATGTTAAAATGACATGTCAATGGGGTACATGTAACATGTCTATACTATTTAGCTAACACGTATAAGCATACAATTAAAACCAATGACGAACATATTATAAGATTATTTCAAGGAAACAATCAATAGACAGTAGGTTATAGGAGTCTTACACCAATCTGAAAGCCATCTTGAGTAGCAGAATCCTTCCTCCAATTAATCCTTTGATTTGGAGGCAATTTTCCAGACCTTTGGCCTTCGAAGAACAAAATACTCTTCGATAATGCATCACCATAATCGTGCGATGACACTATCACCACCATTGCCATCAATCCCACTGCTACCAACAAACTCTTCATTAGACTCATCATCTTTCTTTCACCCTTTCTCTTTATCAAACTACAATTCACTTATCTCTTTTCTTTCCCTAGTTTGAAACTATACTTATCTTAACCCACAAATATATACTATTCATGGGTTCGAAAATGAAGACGCATGTGAAGAAATCAAAAACTGAAAGTCGACATAGAGAGTTGCATTTACACGACTGGTGGCAGATGCCTCCGGGACCGCCAGTGAAAGTCAGATTCAGAAGAGAACTCGTCGTGTAAGTTATAAGCTTCCTCCTCTAATTTCCTTTCTAAAGTGAAAGAAACACCACTTTGATCACTCATACGAGTACGTAACCTCACAACTGCTCACTTTAAACGTTTAGATAATGTAATTAAAGATAAACGGATTGAAGAAACGGAAGATAAAATTCCAAGAGATTTGAGAGCCCAAAATAAAAGGGTAAGGCGGCGAGTGCTAAAGTTCGTTACCTTTACGTTTGTCAGCAGAATCCGATGATTGAAGATACCAAATGCAACTAAACTTATCAAAAGGCAGTGTTTCGGACATCTGCATATCTTAATAGTTAAGCATATCCCATTAGCACTCTTGCAGAAGTCACATACAATTTTTTCCAAATTTCGAGTATAATTCTGTTATATATCATTCACCTTTCGCAACAGATCTATAAAGAAAACGAAAGGGTTGTCTGACTCTGGTCATTAATTAATTAGAAATTATTCCAACCTCGCGGCTTGTATGCTAATATACATCACCACTAGATAGTCCGTACATGGTATTATTATTATTGAAATCATTCAAATGCAAGCAAGCATTGGAAAACCCACTTAACTCTTAACAAAATATGAATGAAATCATTCTATTTGATATGCACTGCTAATTGATCATAAATTGATAATTATTTATAGTTAAATAAAAAAAATTTATTAGTATTTTGTTTCTAAGATTAAACAAGCTAAGTGTAGTAAGTATGAACATATCCTTCATTGTACTATTCTGTGTAAGCTATTCTCAAGATAGCTTAAACAATTGAAATTGCTTGTAATATGACGATTTTGGAACTTAATAATTCCTCACATTTCACATGACAATATTAAAGGAATAACATAATTGCTCATAGTTTATCCATATACTTTGTCTAATCATGTTATCCAAAATCAAATCTTGTAGATTATTTGGTTAGGATCTTCTTAATGCTTTCTCGTGATATGTATATAGAAAATTATTAATGTAATAATTTCTAACATAATTTGCCAATTTGATATGAATACTACAAATAATTAAAGAGTTCTGAATTGATATAAAATTATAAAATTAATAATAATGTCGTATTTGTATTATCTATTATATAATTATGTCAAATTTACATTAAATTTTTAACAGTATGAAATTATTTATAATACAATTAACTATTTAAAGAATAATATTATATTAACTAATTATCATTTATCAAAAATTGTTAGTACTATCAATTTTAATTATCATCCATAGAAAAGATTATGGTAAACTCACGAAGTATGGAAAAAGATTAAGATGGTAGTTGGTTAAGAATGAAATGGTAAATATAGTTTTAATCGATCTAATTAAATATTAAAATATTTACCATTGATTTAATTTAATAACTAAACACAACAATTTAATTTAATAATAAATAGAATTAAATATTCATAATTAAATCAAATGGAAATAGGATTCATAATCATAAGAATACATTTCAAAGATATGTCGATTGGTCCATAAAATTAATTATATGGCCTTTTTTTTATCTATAATTTTTTTTGTTATATAGATAAGAATATTTTATAATTACGGAATTTTATTATATGTTGATACGTGATATATATTCATAATTAATCATTGAAATTATTTTTTAATATTTAATTTTATATTTTATAATATAAATTAAAATTTTTAAAATATAATCTAAATTGTGTTGATAGTATATGTGAATATTTAGTAAAATCAAAGATTAAAAATACAATTAGAGGATACTCACGCATGGATAAAGAGACCCACACTGCTTTCTATTTTTCTGTGTAAGTATTATGATTGGACCATAAAGAGAGTTCTGATAAGAACGCATGCAACAACTAGAAAGCACATGGATTCTTGTGACTTGAATGAGTTGCCGTTTGGAGATTGAGTGTCAGAAGAACATGGCTTCTTACTTTCAAGGGACAATTACTTTCAATACAAGCGAGACCGAATGCTCAACAAATACAAAAAAAAAAATACTACTTTCTTACATGGTTTCATGTGCACAGGACATGATGCATGGTTGACGTGAATAATAAGTCCACTAAACCAATTTGCTTAACATTGATAATGACAATCACAAGAAACCTTACCAATTTTCTTCAAAATCATTACATTGTGAAGCTCTTTTCTTTCTCTTATTAGAGCGATCCCTGAGTAATATAGAATTCTTAAGTAAAGAAGGAAACGTATTATCATACAATTAGAAGCAAAGAGAGCATGGAAATCTTATACCTGCCTTGCATTTGCATACACACACACTATGTTTGTTAAAAACTAAGACCTAAATATTAAGAAATAACTAAAAAAGTTTGGAAAAAATTATTAAAATAACTTAAAAATTAAATTATTAAAAAAAATAATGATGAATTTACAAGGAAAAATTCTCTTTTTATTGTATTGATTCCTTAAATTTAAAATTTTTTTTTTATAAATTAATATCTATTTAAAATATATTAATAATTAATCACCATTATTACTAATAATTTTAATTATTTTTTAACTAAAAAAATAACTTAACTAATAAAATACCTACTCAATTAACTCATTTTTCTCTCAACTTTTATTAACTTAACTCAACTAATTTCTAATTTTTAAAATTAACAAATTTTGTTTACTGATTTGAATCACATTTACAATGTCATTCTCTATTTTTTAAACAATCTTGCCATTGTCTTTCATAAGTAAGAAATGACTCTTAAAAATCCAGAATCCCATTTCAATGAGACCAATGAAATTCACAAAAATGGCCAAAAAGATGAGGCTATTGGTTATAGTCATTTCCTTGTCTTCAATTTTCTATCCTGCTCTATCAAAGAGAAACTGTTGGCGGCCATGTTGCAGGTAAGTCATGGTTCCCGGCTACTGGTGTGTCAATCACTTCAGGCCTGTAAATTAATCAAGCTTGGATCAGTGGATGTTCTATGAATATTGCGGTGTTATGGTTTATATCCATTTGTTAATAGTTATTGTTTTTGTGGGATTTAAAATACCCAAAAAAAGAAACGAACAATCCAATAGGGGTATATTTTTCTTTTTGTGGGACATGTAAACAATTTTCAAACATGAATTGTAATCTAAGAACAATTGTGGCTCGATCCATGTTAGCCCAAAGCAAAGTTGATAGCCTTATTTATCGGAGAATATTCGGCGTAGGCTGCTTCCAGCCAGAGCCCAGCCAATTTCCAGGATTGAATATGCCTGTAAATAAAGATGTTTATCCCTACCAGGACCCTAAAAAAAGCTTTGACATTGTGCCCTTCACTAAACTTGCACGAAAGCATGGTTGACTGAGATTATGAAACCCGGAACTGCCTATGTTATGATCACAGACGATTGGCAATACTTTTTTCTGGCAGCATAATTTGAAAATGATAGAAAAAACTTTCAACCATGAAGCATATTTTAAATTCTCTATAAACAAAAGCTGATATTAGCCAACACATCCGTAGAAGAATAATGCAGAGACGAAGGTGGCGAGGAAAGCTCGGTCGTTACATTATTTAATGGAGCAAGTAGCAATATATCCTTCCAGCTAATGTTGTAGCTGTTTTTCAAACTAGTGTTTAATCATTCAGGTTTCATGGTCAAATTTCTTGGTAAATATAATAAAGTTCGACGCAGTTAAAACTCTTCATCAATCATTAATTAAGACTTGAAGCACTTGACCACCGAATACCATTCAAAGCTCACAACAACTATAACACATATCATTTCATCCCTGGTAATTGCCTGGTGGTTTGCTCATGATTTATCAATTCTTTTCCAGCTCTTGTCATTGATAATTTGAGCATCAAACTTTTAAGTATTCCAAACGAATGCTCCAGAAATGAAAATGAATTCCAAGTCGAGAAGCAAAATAGTATTTCATGTCATAAGATTGACATAAACCATCAATCATACTGGTCAAACTCCTTGTTCTTAGGGAAAGCTGTAACAGAAGCTTTAAAATAACGAAGCTGCAGTGAGCACGGATTTTGATAGTTGATATTTCTTTATTAAGCACCAGAATTGACAGAATCTTCGAATGTGTTGAAGCAATAAGAAATTGATAAAAGAATTCAAGTTCGCTATTGTCCTCACCATCTGAAGTTTATCAAATTTCTTTGTCTTTGATTGCAGTTCCGCGTTTCAGCTGGGCTTAAGAAAGTCAGAATCAACTACCTTTAATATAAAGTCAAAATCTTACAAACACTGCATTCTTCATGCGGTTCTGACCAGAAAACCGCTGGCACGTTGGTTTTCTTAAACTCCGCTGGTGCATGGAAGTTTCATGCCACTGGCCGGGTCAAATATGTGGCATGCAAAAGATTAGTCTTCAAAATTTGGTGGTGGCTGCCCCAATATTAACAGGGAGAATATAAACATGTAATTAAGAGCCCATAATAAATGAAATTAGAGGTAATAACTTTGAATAAAGAAAAAAATTATAGGTAGAACAATTTTATCAGTTAAATATAGTTAATGTAATAAAATTATTCTATTAATAAAATAAAAAATTTTTTTATTAATAATAAATAAAAAAATTTTAAAAATTTATTATTCAATTAGTCTGATAAACAAAATTTATAAATTTTTTTAAATTATTATTAATAAATAAATTTTTTAATTTTATTAATTAAATAATTTTACTATTTCAATTATAATCACGTGATAAAATTATGGTACTTAAAATTTTTTTTTAAAATAAAATCAATTAATTTGAGCCACCAATCACAAAGAACTATCAAAAAAGTTGTAAATTTATAGTCCTGTAAGCTAAGTCATGGGTAAAATCCAAGCAAAATATGACGTGCTTTTCATAATCTCCCATCCATTTTGAACTTTTAATATATGCAAACAACATAACTTAAATTGTTGAGAAAGATATAGTAATTTGTACATGATCCACAATTAAGACAATGATAGAGAATATCTTTGTTGTCATCTTTGTTATAATTTATGTAACCACTGTCATTTTGTCTTGTTCAAACCATGCCAGTTTGTCAGGTTGTCAACGACCTATATGCAATCCCCTATATATAGATGCATGATCCTCACTTTTTCAGAACCATAAATTTCAACTTTGAGCTTTAACAGTCCATTAGCAATGGCAATGAAGCTAGGGCTGTCCTTGTTGTTCATTTCCTTCGTTTCATTCTTTTCTCCCACCCTTTCAAGTACCACCTCCTATGGCGTAAACTATTGGTGCAGCAAAACTCCAAACCCAGAACCTTGCAAATATTTCATGAATCAAAACCCTAAACACTATGTTCCCAAGCAGAAAACCGAGTTTCGTAAAATGGCAATGAAACTTGCATTGAACAGGGCGCTCGCTGCTCAGAGTCACAACAAATGGCTTGGTTCAAAATGCAGAAATGAGAAAGAAAAGGCTGCATGGGCTGACTGCCTGAAGCTCTACCAGGAAACCATTATTCAACTCAACAATACCATTGACCCCAACACAAAATGCACCGATTTCGACGAGCAAACTTGGCTAAGCACTGCCCTAACCAACCTGGAAACCTGTCGAGCAGGGTTCGTCGAGCTAGGCGTTCCCGATAACGTATATCCACTCATGTCCAACAATGTGACAAAGCTAATTTGCAACACTTTGGCTCTAAACAAACCCACGGTTGTTCCTGAAACCTACAGAGATGGATTCCCTAGCTGGGTCAAACCCGGTGACAGGAAGCTCTTGCAGACATCTTCGATTAAACCGAACCTTGTGGTAGCTCAAGATGGTTCAGGGAATTACAAGACTATCAAGGAGGCGCTTGATGCAGCAGCGAAGAGAACCGGGAGTGGCAGATTTGTAATACATATAAAGAGAGGAGTTTACAAGGAGAACCTTGAAATTGGCAGCAAGCTCAAGAATATTATGCTGGTTGGTGATGGACTGAGATACACCATTATTACTGGTAGCAGAAGCGTTGGAGGAGGCTTTACCACTTTCAACTCTGCAACTGTTGGTAATTAAACTTAATTTTGACATTTATTTTTAATTAATTCATCGCTCGCTTAGAAGTTATATATTTATTTTATTTTCCATTTTTTATCAATAACCCTTTTCTTTCTCTTTTCTTTTTTATTAACTTTTCATAGTTTTCATGAACATTATTTTGACCAAATATTTTAATGCTTAATTCAGCTGTGACTGGCGACGGATTTATTGCTCGTGGCATCACATTCAGAAACACAGCTGGTCCACAGAACCAACAAGCAGTCGCCCTCCGATCAGGCTCCGATCTCTCCGTCTTCTACCGGTGCAGTTTCGAGGGATACCAAGACACATTATACGTCCACTCACAAAGACAATTCTACAAAGAATGCTACGTTTATGGCACAGTGGACTTCATTTTCGGAAATGCGGCTGTAGTTCTCCAAAACTGTATGATTTATGCGAGGAGGCCGATGGATCAGCAGAAGAACGTGGTCACAGCCCAAGGTAGAACAGACCCTAATCAAAATACAGGAATTTCAATCCATAATTCTCGAGTCATGGCTGCACCGGACCTTGTACCAGTGCTTAGCCAATTCAAAACCTTCTTAGGACGGCCATGGAAGCAATACTCGCGCACAGTTTTCATGCAAACTTATCTTGATTCTTTGGTTGATCCTGCTGGCTGGCTAGAATGGGATGGCGATTTTGCTCTGAGTACTTTGTTTTACGGTGAGTATAGGAACATTGGTCCGGCTGCATCAACTAGCCAGAGAGTGAAGTGGAGTGGCTACAGGGTTATAACCAGTGGAACAGAAGCATCGAAGTTCACGGTTGCAAACTTCATCGCTGGCAATTCGTGGTTGCCGGCAACTGGTGTGCCGTTCAGGGCTGGCCTTTGATCGTGTTCAACAATGACAATCCATTTTTCTTATTATCATTTTTTTGTTCTTTTATTGTTGTAAGAATTAATAATGTCGGGAAATCCCAACTGTGCACGAGGTTTCTTTGGTAACTTTGGAATGGTTTCAAAGCAATGAACTCTCCTCAATATATCCCTTGAGAAAACTTTTCTTCATAATACTGAATAGAAATAGGTTAGAGTAATGTCAAATCTAATTCGGAAACTCCTCGAGTTGTCTTCTGCATACCTCTGACCTTGTCAAACGAACGAATTAGCCATGATAAAGATATTGGCAACTCCATATCTAGTTTAAAACCACCAGTCCGACAATCCACGCAACTTACTGCAGCATCACGATCAATGTTGGCTGCACGGGGCATTGCAAAAGCTTTTAGAATCGTATAAACTCATTTCTTTTATGAGTAATATAACCTGAACATAAATAGTCTTAACAAGCCAAAATATAAAGATTACACATCCGGTACAAGTATAATCACATAATATGAATCAAAATAGGCATCACAACATCAAAGACTTCTAACAACCCATTTCCAAAATTTGGTACAAACTCTTAAAAGTTTTTATTTGCAGACTTCTAGGAAGGATGAAAAAGAAATCAATGACACAGAAAGAGACACAAGGACTGATAGAGAAAGGAAAAAAAAGAAGAAAAGGTACCATCAAGTGCTGCAGTGGATCAGAACAAAATCTGATATAATTTGAGATGTAATGAAGGAAACTTGCTCCATAAGATCCAGTTGCTTTGTTTAAGAAAACGTAGTTGTAGAGAATAGAGTCAGCAGCTTCCATCTAAGCCTACAGGGTAGACAGAGAAAGCCAGCACACACAGGATTAGTCACAGTTAACCGCAGAAATTAAATTCAGTTCAAACACATACAAAACCAACAAACAGAAGAACTAAAGCAGAACAGATCAATACTACCTGAAACACTCTACTGAGATCTGAAGCTGTAACAACAATCTTTGATCTCATTTGCTTTAGGTTGCAGCTTTTGAAAGATTCAGGGCAGCTGGTCAATTGAAGAAACACAAAATATTATCATACTATCAGATACAGTCCAATAAATATAACGAAAAGTAATTGTTAAAGCTGAAGTATTATAGTTGAGCCCATACCCAGGAATTAAATTTTTTGATCAAGCGGTAACTTAACATCATGATATTGGATCTGAGTTTTGATAAAGCGGCATAATATTTGAATCACCCAATTGCATTGATTATATTATAATAACTTGAATTTGTTTTTGTGGTTTTGTTCAGTTCATCTGTCATGCACTCATGAGAGGGCATGAGAGAATTTAAATCCTATTCTTGGGCCATTACCTAAGAGCTAATCTTTGGGTCAAGTAGTAACTTCACAATAATCATTTACAACTCAAATTAAACATAATTCCTACCACTAATGTCACAACCAATTTATCACTAACAACCTAAGTATCAGATTAAACAATAATGACTACCCCTGAGACAATATAATCCATTTTTATTGCCAAGGAAAGAAGCTAAATCAGCAGATGTCCCACAACAAGCATCTAAATCAAAGACCTAAACACCTAAACAAATTAGAACCAGCATGAAAACTAGCCCTTTTTTTATTTATTTGGTGTTCTGTAATCAAGTTAATCATCCAATATGATAAAAACTTGCAACCTCACTAGTACCAAAAAGTAACAGACACCTTGGGCAATATGAAGATAACAATAAATCAACTGGATGTATTTTGTACCTTTCGGTTGCTTCTAGGATATAAAACAGCAAATAAAATTAATGAATTGAATCTCACATTAATGAAGAGTAACAGTGAATCTCGTAAGTTCAAAGTTCCTTTCTGCTTGTCGACACCCAAGCATCAAGGAAGAAAATTAGACCTTTTAGCATCTACAGCTTGAACTGTCCTCTCAGATGTGGTATTACTATTCCTAGTTCTTTACTCATAATCAAACAAAACTCACCATATATAAACAGGTCATGCCTTTTCTTTGTAACTTATGTAATAAAAAAAAATCCCTAACTTCTATGCTGCTCATAAGATGAATTACTGTATATCTTACTACTTTTGAAGAAAATGCCTGTGTCATATGAATATGAGGATCAACTTTCTGATTCAGCTTGGCACCGTCCGGATTCTTGTTCAAGTGCAATTGATATATGGCGGATAATGAAGAGAACTTTCTCTTCATTTCAAAATATACAGAACCCCACACTTTGAGAATGATTTAATCTTAAATGGGCAGCAAGAAGAAAATCAATCAAATGGCTGGAGCAGTGGAAGAGACATAACAGAGTGGATACTTGTCAGCATTCAACAATGAAATACCAGTGGCATAGCAGGTTAAACCATTTGTTCAAGACCACACACACAAAAGAGAGAGAAAGAGAGAAAGCAAATCATAAGAATTAATTAACATAAAAATAAAATTCGTGAGTAAAGGGATAAAAATGAGTGTAGTTCAATTTACCTTGAAAGGACATTTTGAATTTGTCCAGATCCATAGCACAACAGCTTTGAAAGGAGTTGCACTTAGTTCTCCATCCAAGGTAGCTTCTGGCCTTTGGTCAAAACTAGCTCTGATCCAAAAAGTTATGGTATGTCTGAGATTGAGAAGCTGCTGATGGATGAAGTCACAAAATGTCAAATGTCAGCAGAAAAATGAGTAGAAACCAGCAGTACCAAGCATACTCTTAATCATGAAAGTAATACAAATAGGGAAAAAGTAAGCATCTTCATTCATGCTAGTGACTAAAACACTCATTCAGAAACAAGCAACAGAGTATGCAATGCCAGTGAGTGACATCTATAAGTGATGGTAATTACAATTGTACTAATTGCTGAAGAAACAAAACTCGCCTACAGATTAATTCAAAAACCCAACTCCACACTATTTATTTTAACTACACTAAAGTCACGAGCAAAATAATCATCCAAAACAACATGTTTGGACCTCAACCCACTTCAATAGCACTTAATTTCCTTTACTAATTCAAGTACAAAGATGACATGAAACCCCAAAATACTGCAAAAGGGGCAAAAATAAAGAACCAATATTACAAAATCATACATGAACAGAAACATAGAACTTTTAAGGAATAAAGAATGAAAGGAGAATTTAGTTTAATTAGCAGTCTCCCCTGAAGCAAAGAGCTCAAATGCTCAAGTAAAAAGACACGAAAGCTGTTAAAGCTCAAATGCTCAAGTAAAAAGACATGAAAGCTGTTAAAAATATATACGCCTCTGTGTGTGAGAGTGATGACATTTCGGAGTCCCATAATTGCATGCCTAATGGGCAAAAAAAGTACAAAGCCCTGTTGAAGGAAAAGGAAAAAGAATCAAAAGATGTGTACTTCCCAAGGCTCATTTTGGATATTTCCAACTAAGAGACAAAAAATTGTTATATTCCAACCTAAGAGGAGACATATCATAAGCATCCAATTAAACAAAGGGCAACAAATAAATTAACTTAAACACCACTCTTCCAAGCCTCAAATCCAACAAGTGGCAGTGGCTACATGGATCCTCTTCCCCTTCCATCCCATCCAAGACCAGATTTGAATTAAACTGCCAAGACAGTCAACCCAGGAACCCGTGAAAAAATGGCATCCAAGACCAGATGCCAGTTTGATTCAATTTGAAAATTTGTCGGTTTGATTTTGATTTAAAATAAACTAACTGGTTTTTAGTTTGAATTTTATCCAAACCATAAAAATCGTACAGAACAATATATATTATTTAATTAATTTTGATTTTAATTTTATTTAAAATATATATATTTTTTATTATTTGAATGAATATTCATATTTAATAATTAAACATTTTAAAAGAGTTAAAAAACTAAAAATATATCTTTTTAATTTAGGGTCAAAAAAATTTTCAAAAAAGTATTTTTGGTTTATGCTCAAACCACTAAATCAAACCAAAGTTAGTTTGACTATGTTCAGTTTTTTTTATCTACTATTAGTTTGTATAGGTTTAACTGTTTGCATTAATATGAATTTGAGAATTCTGAGTTAAGTTGAGAAATTAGTTAAACAGATTCTATCTAAAAACTTTTGCATGACAATGATAACCGTAAACTACCTAATGATTAACAGAAACTTCAGGCCATAGAAATCTTTTTTGAGCCTCCAAGAGAACATGCATGAGCCCAATCAATACCCAACGTGATCTTTCTGTTCATTGGCTGCAGAGAAAAATTATGACCGTATTTGAAACAACGATTATATTATTTGCAACAAAAATCATGGAACAAGAAGTAACAGTTTAATGTAGATCCATTTGACCAAGGAAATTCCTTACCAATGAGAGAATGCCACGATATCATCTCCTGTCCATTAATTGAAATTGTCCTAGCTGATAAGATGTTTCCAACAAAAACCTCTCTGGGGATTTGTACGGAAGCTTCCCCCTTTCTTGCATCACATCTAACACCATTAAAGCTTCATGGAACTGTTTTTCTTTGCATAAGACGCAGAGCAACAAGTTACGATTATATGGACGAGGTAAGTAATCATGCGCAATCATTTCTTCAAATATTTTGAAGGCAGCAATGCTCCAACAATTGGCACAAAGACATCCAAGTAAATTTTCATAACTAGCCTTGTTTGGGACATATCCCCTCTTATGCATTGAATATAAGATTGACAGTGCATCATGCAATCTACCAGCCTGGCAAAGACCATTTAGTAAAGTGATGTAAGCAATTCTATCAGGAAAATAACCATCTGCATTCATTTGATTGAATAACCCAATGGCATGATCAATTTCACCAGCTATGATATGCCCATTAATGAGAATAGTAAATGTCACTTGATTGGGCTGTACACCTTCTCTTTGCATCATTTGGAAATGATCATATGCATCAAGCATCCTACCTGCCCCGCAAAATCCAGAAATTATACCATTATGGAGGTACAAGTTTGGCATAAACTGAATTTCTTTAACTTTCTGTACGAGCTTCAATGCAAAGCATTTTATTCCTTCAGGAGAATAAGCAGAAACTCTCATATTCTTTTCCCTTGGCACAAGAGTTCTCTGATGGAGCAACTGGAACAACATTTCTCTTGCACTTTCGGACCCTCTATTTACAACACACCATTTCTTCCTACCAGTTATATGTCTGCAAACCCCACTGACCAAAGTAATATATGTAATCAAATCACGTTCTATCTGGTTTCTATCCATCAAGTCCACTAGTCTAAAGGCAAATTCAAACTCCCCCTTCCTTAAGAAGTGATTAATAAGAGAGGTATACAGCACAGCATTTGGCAGAAGACCATCTCCAAACATCTTATCAAGGTATATGCATCCCTTATCTATCAGTCCTTTCTTCACAAACCCACTGATCAGGGCAGTATAAGAATGGGAACTTGGCTTAACTGAATTCTCTATCATTTTCTCAAACATTTGGCCAGCTTCAATAGCTTTTCCATTCTGTGAGTAGCCATTAATCATTGTTGTATAGACAATCTCATCAGGATCTACACCGGCCTCCAACATCCTCCTGAACATATCTTCTGCTTCAAGTGTTCTTTTCTCCCTCCACAAACAACCAATAATTGCATTGTAAATAGCAACACCAGGTTTTGGTCCTCTCGCCTCCATTTGGTCCAAAAGATCAAAGGCTGAATCTAGATTCCCCCATTTACAGTATTCTGTTACCATTATCAAATAAGTTTCTGCATCTGCAACCATACCACAGTCTTGCATAAGTACGATTAGGGATTTGGCATCCTCAAAAAGCCCCTCCTCACAAAGACACTTGACCAAACAATTACAAGTAAAAGGCAAAGGTCTGCATCCAAAACTAACCATCTTATCCAAGCATAGAAAAGCTTCTTCGCCTCTTCCTCCCTTGCACAGGGCGTCAAGATAAATACCAAATGCCACATTAGCTCGATTTGGCTCGCTTTTCACAATTTCCCCAAGCATAAGCTCAATCTCCTGACTACAAACTGCAGTAGTATTCCGAGTGGAAAACTTTGAGAGGGCCAGAGAATCAATACCACATCCATTCTTGGAAAATGCCTGCAACAACATCAGAGCAAGCTGAAGCTCCCGCCCCTTAGGGCACTTCTTCATGAGGATAAAAGATAGTAGATGGTCAGGAGCAACTCCATTGTCAAGCATGTTTTTGTACAATTCATCTACCTCCATTAGTCTATTCTCCTTGTAAAGAGCAGCAATCAAAACTGTGTAACAGTGCACACTAGGAGCTAAATTGCTACTTACCATGTAATTCAAAAGCATCAAGGCATAATCTACTTTCCCTTCCCTGCAATAATTACTGATCATAATATGATAAGTCACCACATTTGGCTGCAATGCCCAGTCAGTCATTTGGCTGTATAGCGCCCACCCTTTATCAAACAAACCCATCTTGACAAACCCATGAATCAGCGTGTTACAAGCATAACTATCTGGTTCATAACCCATCTTGAGCATCCTGAAATAAACCTGAAGTGCCATTTTTATCTTCTTATCCTTGCAATACCCATTAATTAAAGAAGTATACATGATCTTATCCACATAGAAACCCTGTGACTCCATTTCCTTAGAGAAAAACTCAGCCTCCACAGTCCGTCCTCTCTTACAAAGACCATAAAACAAAGACTTATACTGATGAAGTGTAGGAGGCAACCTTTTCCTCTTCCGCATTATATCAAACACTTCCATAGCTTCATTTAAATACCCCTTATAACACAACCCATCGATCAAAACATTATATGACCAACAATTCAAATCTACACCAGCATTACAAATTTTAATAAAATAATCAAAAGCCTCCAGAAACCTTTCTTCTGCACATAACTCTCTGAGAATAGCATCAGAAGCAGGTTTACTGGGAAGACGATTCATCGAAAGAAGCCCATCAAAATGTCTTATTGCATCCTCTAAGTTTCCTAGATTACATAAACAAATAATAATAGAATTCAAAATCGATGGGTCAGGATCAATGCCTAAAGCAACAATATTGTTCCGATAAAAAGAAAGAGCCAACTGAGATTGGCCAGATTCTATCAGTTTCCTTATAAGAGCACCATAGCCACTCAAACCAAGGTCCATACCGAGAACAATAGCAAAATCAGCTGCTGAAATTGCATCAGAAAATGAGGCAGAATTAGCTATAATGCGCTGAATCACTTTCTGGGCTGATGAAATTAAGCCACGTTTAACGAGTTCTTCTGCTACTGAGAAGCAAAACAATTTGTGGTCATTGGAGGTCGATGGTGAGTGTGAGGTAATATTTGATGGTGGGTCTACTCGAAGATTACATGTTGTTATAGCTCTTCTTCTTGTCTTAAACAAGAAGAAGTACAAACTAGGCTTTCTTGCCATCATGCTTTTGAATATCGTAACACTAGGAGGACCGCAAATTAGCAAAAACAAAATTCATCTTTCACGCTGACAGGCAAGATGGCAAAAGCAAGCACATCCGAGGGCAACACAAATGAGAGTTTTGGAATTTTCTTCTGGTTGGTGGCGAAAGAAGTTGATAACGAACGATTACAGTCAAACCCTTTTGAGATGTTCAATCGGTGGCGGGGGCGATAACGAATCTAAACCCTTGGGTAAACCGGTGTCTGGCCGCGCCAGGGTTTAACGACTTGAACCGGTTGTTTATGTGCGTATGTGCCAGAATTAACGGCTAGCCTTAAACCGGATTCTATAAAATGAGTTCGCCGTCGGCCCACAGACACACCCAAGCAAGGCCCATTAAAGTATTGTTTCAACAAAAAGGCCCATTAAAACATACACAACAATTCCATACTTTGGACCTCGGACTGTTTTATTGGGCCTGAGACAAAACATGCTCTGTTGGGACTTGAGATGCTGTGATCCAAATAAACATTAAATATTTTAAAAGAATTAATCATTAACCATTAACCTAAGTTAGAAGGGATTACATTTGAAAGAGAATGTAAAGACATAAAATTTTCACAATAATTTAATTACAATTAGTGATGGTCTTGATACAATAGATACAAATAATTGAGTAAAGTTCTCAAAATTAGAATCTCAAATCTAAAATTAATCGTACATTGTTGATTATTCTTTCAATTTAACATTAACTTCGATATGGATTATACTTAAAAATTTTATTTAGAGTTTCAAAATTTAGGATTATCCACTTATTACAATATAAAGAATTAATAAATAAATTGAGTTTAGGGCCTATAATTAATTAATTGTTGGCTAAAATTTATAACTAATCTTACAATATGATATGACAAATATTAACATATAAATTCTGAAAAAACACAGCGAGACACATGAATATCATAATCATTATAGCTTCCACTACTTAACCCTTTGTTTGTTCTGATTTCTTATTCATATGATTATAGTTATAATAATTGGTATTATTATGTTGAAGTTGACATATAAACCAAATTGTAATGATATTTTAGGTAAGATTTAGCATGTCAAAGAGAAAATTAAAGGGACAACAACTTTGTAAACTGTTATAAGAATCAAGTGTATTATCATTCACTAAAGTCATTCTCATTGGACCGATGGATTGATTTGATTTTACGTGTATTGCGTGCGTGTGCCCAAGAGAAAGCATAATGATTCATGGCCATGGCCACTTCACGAGATGTTAATTAACCAATCACAACACAAGTCGATAATTAGTGTAATTATAAATTTGTTTTTCTTGCAAATATTGTCCTTTTGGGTTTATATATATGTTGGTCACATGAATCTTTATAACGAATTTGTGAATCATATTTTTGGGACCTAGCTAATTAATTACTTGTAACGTCACCTTTAGGTAATTATCTATGTCATTCTTGCAATTTTTGCATAAGTTATCTAATTTTTTTTTAATTTCAATAGTATATTATTTGATAAGTGTACTATATAACTAATAGGTATGGCTTTGAATTTTGTTTTAAATTTTAAAAATTTTAAACAAATTTTAAAAATTTTAAACGAAATTTAAAAATATAATTTTTATTAAATTTAATGTTAGACTGAAAAATAAATAATAATATTTAATAAATTTTAATTAATTACTTATGTTGTCTATTTTAATGATCATTTCTGTCAAATGAAACCCACCTCAAAGAGCATAAAATTCTTTGATAAAGTGGTTCTTAAAATAAAACAATGAGGAGTTGAATCAAAAGCGAAATCACCTACCCTCATGTGCTTGAGCATGAGAAATGTTTCGTTAGATACTCATCTTTGGACACAAACCAAACTGTTTGGCACTAACCATTCGAAGACACAAGTCCAATACAATCACTACACGTAATTGAACCAAATTATAACCTATTGGAGTAGCCTAATCGATGGTGAAAGTATAGGGCTCAGCAATGAAAGGTGCACGCATGCGAAGTAGAGAGTCTAGAGTCAAATCACCAAGCATGCATGCATGACAAACTTCACAAGATACAAGAAGAAAGAGAAGATAAAAGAAAACCCATCGTTCAATGTAACGAGAGATATTCCAGTGTTGAGCTTAAAAAAAGGTGAATATGCTAGATGGGATTCATCGATTATCAGTTGTTTGAAAGCAAAATCATAAGGAGAATAATTAACCAACAAAAATATCCAAGAAGAAAGTTCTACCATCAACCAATATAGGTCAGGATTGGGGACCAATGTAATGTGACATTGTTGATCCTAGAGATATAGCTATAATTGCATAGAATTCATGAGATAGCAGCTAGCTTGAATGCTACAATTCCTGAAATGAGATGCCCTTTAGTTCACACGAAGAGTTTGGTTTATGAGTTTTCTCTAATTCTTTTTGTATTTAAATTTGGTAGACTGTCTCTTCTTAAATTCTCTATACAAATGATTATGTATAATATCTTTATCACATATGGCCTACCCCGTATTCATACTCTGAGATTGAGTATTCCATACTTCTGGCAGTTGGTACATTACACCCTTTAGATTTTTTTCCTGAAGTCTGAGTTCCCATATTTGCCCTATATTTTGAAAAGAAACCAACCCCAATTAATGGTTTTTTATGATAAATTGCTAGCAAAATAATCCAGTTATGTTACTTGATTAAGTACGAGTGCATAATTGAAGTGTCAAAAAGGATCTCATAGTCTTTATTTTATTTTTCATTTTTTATTTTTTACTTGTGAAAATGTGTTTCATCAACTTGTGAATTACAATATCATGAATCAATTGTCTTTGACAAAGAGAAACAAAAATTTACAAAAGGAACTTGTTTTTATGTAGTAATAATAATAATAATAAAAGATAATAAACTAGGATTTCTAAGATCTTCTATGAATAAGTTTCAAATAATTTGAATTTAATTATTAGGAATTTAGAACCATTTTTATATGATAAAATAGTTATGACCACATGTGAAAAACATGGCAAAATAATTTATTTTAAAAAAATAAATATGATTTTAAGATCTTAAATGATAAAATTTTAATAAAATTTGACAAAATTATTATCTAAGATAAGATAAATAATTCATTTCCTTTAATTAAAAGTCACAACAATATATTATAAGTCCAATTTTTATGCATATTAATATCAATTATTTCTTATTGAATTATACATATTCTAAATTATTAGTATGATATAATTAAGAATTAGTTTGATTATTAAATAATAATCAAACAAGTGTAAACAAGAAATTTATGTTCATATCTCTTTCACTTGATGGTAAAGAGACTTGAAAAAAATTTACCATCTCCTCTACATCTTTCAAGTATTGTTCTTTCATAACAATGAAAGCTTGCAAAATCTAATTTACCATTTACAATCGCTTTTAAATTAATTAAGTTTTTAAATCAGAAAATAAATATCAAATAAAAGGTTGAATGCTTTACAAAATTTTTACCAACATGATTATAGAGTTAATCATTAATTAACTAACAACTATTGTAGTTGTTATTATGTTTACTAATTACAATTACATTTTAATCACCATAAGGGCCATTTCGTCCACGTGGAACATCCTGATTGGAATAAAAAATTCACTTTAAACCCCGTGCTTGCAAGGGATAGGGTGAACCTACAGCAATAGCCATAATTGAGATCAAAATTGACATCTAAGTGGGCCCCAAGGAGTATTAGAGAAGCCGCATCCCTATTGGTTGCGGGGAAGTACAGCCATCCAAACGGTGACACATCAGATCCTAACGGAGTTTCTCTCCCCCTTCCGAACGGAAACACATGATAAACCTCGAAGCCTTCATGATTAAAAGATGGGACCCATTTGATTGAATTTCAGCCCTACAAGTCTCCAAAGTGCACTTTTGTAATTAAAACAAGGACAGGAGTGCGTGTCCAATTGGGTCCTCCGCGGTTGTGTCGTGTCCCATGGATTTTAACCACGTGCGCTTAAATTTAACACTTCAGAGTGATGGAAAATTGGGAGGTGACGGTGGCGAAATTGAATTTGAAACGTGTCCAACTTTTGCTTCGCTTCTTAGTTGAACAATCAAAAGGAATTTTGGTAATAAAGATCATGCTATTTTAAATTCAACTAAAAAAAATAGATTAAAAAAACATATATATAATTTAACATATTTTAATTTTTAAATATTTTTTAAAAAATTTTAAAAACATAAATAATATTTTATTAATTTTAAAATTAATTATTTTTAATATTAAATATGTTAAATCAGAATAAATATTATTTTAAAAAATATTAATTTATTTAATTTTAAAAATAAATTAATTTGAAACATAATAATTACCCGTAATTTTCACGTGTTGTGAAATTCTGATGAAGTAAAACGGGTGGGACCCGTTTGATGCGATGGGACCAACTTTAGAAAATAGAGTGCGACCCACTAGCAGAGTAAAGTTGGGACCCACATGAACAGCTCAGCCAAAAGCTCCGAAATCACTACACCAAGTTGCGAGCCTAATGATAGTGGCTAGCCCACGCCGGACCGCAAGCCGCCACTTACAGTGACCCCACGGCTATCATTATTCATCTCCCAATGTGGGACCCGCATTCCACCGCACTAACCCTTCCTTCTCTAGCTCCGGCTCAGATGACTGGCTCGTCAAGCCTAGCCTGGTTAATCCAATATTTGAAGGACTGTCACTCTTAATTTCTTGGGTCGGTTACTGGGGTCCACGTCACTGGGGTCCACGTCACTGGGGCCGTACGGAGCGATCCTGCCACCGTCTCGTTGTTCGCTGATGGATTTACAAAAATGCCCATGAAAACCTGGACTGAAAGGGGTGAAACTGCGAGCTGCTGGGACGGGCTTGAGCTCCGTAGCAATGTGCTTGAGCCGAAAACGTCGTAAATAAAGAATGTATAACAATGGCTGTTATTACTGGAGCAGAATCGTATCGGTCAAGGGCAAAACCGATACGTTGAATAACACAAGTCACGGTGTCATAGGACTGTAGTATCATAAGTGAAGGGTAATTTCGGCAGTAAATTTTACGTGGCAGTCTTGCAAAGTTCATGGTAATATTTTTGAACATAATTTCTAACACATTTTGTTGTAATTATCAGACATCTTTGATTATCCACCCACACTTTTTGACATCATTAAGGGTAATTATCCACGTAGACAACAATTACTTGTCCGATAAAATGCTTCATTAATTTCAATTGGGGGAATCATAATGCTAACGTGCTTAAGTGACTACATAGTCTGATGACATGAAGGTTGGTTGAAAGATCTGCATGCTTAGGAAACACAAAAATTGCAAATATGAAATCTTTTAATGATATATAGAAGACAGAGATTATCAATTATTAGATTGTTGAATTCGATGCATCGCTAAATCTAGTAACACCTTGCTCAAATCCCTCTGAAATGACAATTAACAACAAGATCTGTTTAACCAAAAACAGTCAAAGAGATATGACATTCGATTCAGAAAGAAAGAGAAGTTTTAGCCAATTCAATGGCTACACAATAACACTGCTGCTACACCAGACATCCCCACGCCAACATCATCATTTAGATTTTTATCGCAAGCAGCAGTTAAAGAACCCTTCAGAGAGAATGGTAGGGACTGGGAAATAGAGTTAGGGCTCACAAGGGAAGGGGCCACCATCCCTACTTTTCAGTGAGTGTTTTGCGTTTGTGCGTTAATGTCTCTGAGAGTTTTAACTTTTTGGCTGGTGGCTGTTCTACTACGTTACCACAAATATCACCTTCATATTTTATTAACCCTTTTTGGGTTCTTCTGCAGACTTGAAAGATCGTTGATTGGTCTGTGCCGTTAGTTTCCTCTGACTTCACCGTTTGCCTTTTGCTTTATTGCTTACATATGTTCGTACAAAAACAAACATTCTCTCTTCAAGTCTTCTTGTTCGTGTCACTTTCAGTTGCGGGTAGAGTTGGCAGTAAGAAGAGGATTTAGCTTGCCCTAATTCTCTCTATATTCAGCCTATTTTGAGCCACCATTTTTCCCCGCCCAAAGCTTATGCACCAATTTAGCTCATACCGACGGTGAGAGACAATGAGAGCTTATGATATTGATAGAAATGTTAAGCAACTGACTTGGACAATAATTTCAGATCATTAGGGTTTTTTTTTTCTCTCTCTCTCTATCTCTTCAGTTTCTGCTTTTGTCATTCTTATTTAACCCTACCTGTTCTCCATTCTTCCATTCCTTGCAGCCTCTCCCTTTTCTTGCTACTTTAATTTCCTTCCTCGGGATCTGATCCGACAACCAGACAGCCTTTTCCCGGCGACAGTTTTTGTGCCAACACAGTTAGGGTTCAATTCCCGAGATACTTTTTTCTTTTCGTTGTCTTGTTTCTCGTCTGACTTAGAGCCAGCCTCATCTATAGAAAGGACGTATCTAAGAAACCCTTGATTCTTCTGCTTTTGGAAACTAGAAGATTTGATTCTTGCAAGAAGATTCAGTCAAACCAGATCCGTGGGGTTACGAGGGCTAGAGATCTTGTTTGCTTGGTTTGTCAACTCTCTCTCTCTCCCTCTCTTCTTGATCATTTTTATTTTTTGGACACTATATTTTATTTTGACTATTATGTTCTGATATGTCGGATCTTTGTGTTTGATACTTGATATAATTAATGAATTGCAATCCAGATTAACTGTAAAATCATGATTATCAACAATTAAAGCATGAACAAAACTCTTGTTAATCTCATGGACTTCATCTCTCCTTTCATGATTTCACCACTACTCCTGGCCTTTATTGTTTTGCCTTTGTAGCCTCCAAAATCTGAGAAGATGTTTAATTGAATTTCATCGTCTAAAAATATATATCAGATGATCTTATGGCCATAGCCAGATGGGAATCTCTAATCATTTCCGCTTTCCTGTCATGCTGTTAATCCTGCAAGTTAAGATGGTTCTGCCATCACAATCACTATGCATTTCATGACCATGCAATTAGCCATTGACGTTTGAATTCCTCCACCCAGAAATTATCTTTGTAATGTCACAGAAACAAGGATATGAGAAGCTGTTAGATGATTCATTAGAGAGGAACTTAACTGTCCATTTTTTGGCTAAATGGAAAATTTCAACTAGTTGAATTTTTCATGATTACATTCCACTTTTTCGTTATCAAGTTGACAATTGATAGTTTTCTTCCCGATTGGTACTACTCGTTGGTCTTTTAGAGAACTAAGGGAAAAAAAAATATCATTTGTTCAATTGATATTCTTTTTCTTTCTCTCACAATTGATGTTCATTGTCAATCCAAGAAATTTTATTTAATAAATTTATTGGTTATCATCAAAATTTGAACTAATAGTCAAAAGAACATTCCATTGTGTTTATTCTCTTCACTCCCCTTCTAAACATTTTGTTAATGAAATATACGCATGATATCAAACAGGATTTTGGTTATTTATCTTCATAATGTTTTTGATTTACATCAAGCATTCATCAATTTTACCTATATACATGTGAGAACAATGATAATGTTGGCCATTTAATACTAGTCGAATGTCATTTTGTGTGTGTATATAAATATGTAGGATTAGGATTCTTTTATGATCTTTTCTATCTTTAGTTTAAATATATATTAATACATAACATAATTAATAATAAATAGATTATATTATATTTTAACTTTTCAATTTATACAGTAAATTATAAAATTAATTTAAAAAATTGACTACGATATAATTTAAATTATTCATTATTGATTATATTATGTGTCAGCATTTGTATAAAAAGCAAAGATAGAAAAAACTAAGTTAGAATCATAATCCAAATATGTCTACCACATATTTGAAAGCTAGTCTAATGTGGAAGCTTATGAAGAGCTTTCTTTTTCTTCTTTTCCAAGCTAAGTTAACCTTCTTTATATGTTTTGTTGCTATCCTAATTATTCAAGCAAAAGAATATGAAACTACTATTTATATATACGAGAAATAATTTACTCAAAAATATTTGGTATTATGGGAAAACACAAATCAATGTGCAATCCTTTCAGAAATGCTGTAGTTCGGCTTCATTTCTTCTTGAACTTAGTTCAATTTTGCGGTTTTAACAAAGAAATCCATTTTATCATAAGATTTAAGTGCATAAGCACACGAAAACCCATTGGCAGAGATCCTATACTTAAAGATCATGACTGTTCATTATAATTAGATGGTTTACATCTTTCCTTTCTGTACTTGCACTTAAACTAACACACATTCGTTACATATAATGCATACAACAAGATATATGCTCATGGAGTTTGGTCAAATATGGATTGTAGGACAAGAATTGGGCAGGAGAAGATGAATGCTTTTTCATATGTTCCCCCTGGTTTTCGGTTCCACCCAACTGATGAAGAGCTTGTTGATTACTACCTTAGAAAAAAGGTCACTTCAAGAAGGATAGACGTCGATGTGATTAAAGATGTAGACCTCTACAAAATTGAGCCTTGGGATCTTCAAGGTAGTACACTTGACAATAGATACAGAATATAATCAACTTTATTTAAGAAATAAAAGTTCGTATAACTTATAATTGTTGCATGCTTGAAAATATGAATAGAGCTATGCAGGATAGGAACAGATGAGCAAAATGAATGGTACTTCTTTAGCCATAAAGATAAGAAGTATCCAACTGGAACTCGCACAAATAGAGCCACTTCTGCAGGATTTTGGAAAGCAACAGGTAGGGACAAGGCTATTTATTCTAAGCATGACTTGATTGGGATGAGGAAGACTTTAGTCTTTTATAAAGGTCGAGCTCCGAATGGACAAAAGTCAGACTGGATTATGCATGAGTACCGACTTGAAACAGATGAAAATGGAACTCCACAGGCAAGTATTTACTGTCATAAAACTTCATGTTATACACTTTATTAAAAGAAGTGTGAAATTTAATTTAAGAGAATCTCCCACGTACTCTGCCATCCCCTAAGAAGCTATGCTTGGCTTATGCTTATCTCGATTTCTGATCTCATATAGAGCGGGGATTCTTCCCTCTTAGGGGATGTATGCAACTTATCAATACACATATAGACAAAGAGACGACCAAAATGGCCAAATATACATGTTTATTTCAAGCTACAGATTATAAGCTCTAATAAAGCTATATTAATTTCTGACTAAGTGAGCAGTATGTTTACATTTTATTTCATTTCATTTTTGGAAGATTTCTAAGAGATTAGTGAACTGAAGCTGAATTATTTTGGATAGTAATTTTTTAGTACTAACGTATAATAAATTTGCTCTCGTTTTACCAACAAACTGATAAGAGTTCTGTGTAAATTGAATCAGGAAGAAGGTTGGGTTGTGTGTAGGGTGTTCAAGAAGAGAATAACTACGATGAGGAAAGGGACTGAGCATGAATCTCCCTGCTGGTATGATGATCAAGTCTCATTCATGCAAGACTTAGATTCACCAAAGCCAAATTCCCACACTAATTTGGCCTACCATCTCCCGTATGGCTGCAAGAAAGAGCTAGATCATTTGCAATACCAAGTTCCCCATGAACACTTCCTCCAGCTCCCACTTTTAGAGAGCCCAAAACTGCTGCAAACAGCTGCCAGTGTAAACTGCAATTCTTTGGCTGCATATGGTCTAGACATAAACCATGCAAGCACCTTGCAGTCTTCGTCACTTACACATGAAGAACATATGCAGCAAACCCATGCGCAAAACTTTCATCCGTTCTATGGCAGAGATAACACTGAGCAGGCAGTCGATCAGGTCACAGATTGGCGACTTCTTGACAAGTTTGTGGCTTCTCAGCTCAGCCAAGAGGATGCTTCTAAGGAAAGTAACTACTCAAATGCAGCCAACGACTTCTTTCGAGCAAATGAGCGGACAAGTATACTGGTCAGTCAGCTGAATAAGCAAGAAATTGTGCCGGAAAATGCCTCAACCTCAACTTCGAGTTGTCAAATTGATCTATGGAAGTGACACCTTATTCATAATAATTATCAGACAGTATATACTGATTATAGGACTTTCAGTTCAAGAGGTAATGAAAATGAAGTCATCATCTAAATTCCTGTAAATAATGAAAACCGAAAACTAAACATTAACGGTCGAGCTTCTAGCTCTTGTCCTGGTACTAAGTTAATATCGCACGTTAAACTAGTATTAACTTTAAATGTCGTTAGAATGAATATGGAGCTGAGTGTTGCTGTAAGACATGAAGTTGCAGCATATTTGTTTGCTTGTAAAGGCCATTTATCTTGTCTGTGTTCTAAACAGCCACTTGCGCTGTTTATGGAATCGACTGCTGGGTGCTCGATTGGAGATATCTTTGTATGAACTACTTGATGAAATATATTAAATTTACAATTACTTTTTTTTTTTTTTTTTGTTTCTACATATTGCAGTTCTTCCTCTATTGGATCTCCTAATTGTGTTCCATTTTCTAGAGAAAAATAAGACTAAAAGAAATGAAATTCAAAAAGATTGATCTGGTTTATGATGAAAGGAAAATGGGATTAAAATTCAAATGATATCAATAATTCAGTTTCTCTTTTATATATAATATGTCATCTAACTTCTAATCATAGCATGCAATAAATGTGCAGCAAATCAATGGTATTGTACTGAATGCTTTGCTGGGAAGTATAGCAAAGGCACATGCGCACTCCTTTTTAAAGCGTAGATGACAAGCAAATGTGATTCAAACAGCCAGATCAGGTGTGGATTGCCACTAGAAAAAGATAGACATGTATATTACAAATAACAAATTAAAGGAACGCCTGATGCAGAGATGCATGGAAAACAGATCAAGTGTACGACTAGCAAACCAGGCATCAAAAGGAAGAAAGAGAAGGCACGGATTTGTTAATAACAAGCACGAAGCATTAGACGTGAACTGAAAGAATAAATAATTTAATTACTATATTTCTTTCAAGAAGAGGACAATTATAAAATGGGCATCAAAAGAAAGAAAGACTCATTTTCTGGAAAACATCTAACTCGTGGAAACGGAGTTCACTGAGAGATACAGAAGAAGAAACATTATAGCAGAAGCTTATGCTTCCCTGTAATATGCTGGAAGAATTCGGAATAAGTGGAGAAGCAAAATGGCAATTCTTATAATTGCATCATGCTTGAAACATGTTTAAAGAGAGAGATAATTAAGAAGTAAGAACTTGATAACCTAAGATGAACTTTGGCATGTGGATACTGGATACGATATAATTCAAGTAAATTCAGTACCTGCTACTGCTAGAAGACACAGAGTCCTAGTTTCACTTGTTGAAGAATGTGCAGGCAGGGAGAAACATGCAAGTGAATTTGGATTGGCCAAAGAAGAATGAGATGCATGCGCATGGAATGAAGCGACAAGTAAGAAACTTTCTAGGTTCTAAAGAACTAGCTGGCAAAGAACGAGCTGGAGTCAGGTCTAGTTTGAAACATTCACTGAATGTTATTTATATGAATGGATTGTTTACTTGTGGTGAAGTCAAGGCATGTTTGTAACTATTAAGCAAATGGGATTTTTCTTGAAACGACATACTTAATTATCATGTGTGGTCTACCGTCTAACCATGAACTGATAGATCACATCCTGGAGAGACAGTTAATGAACAGAAGGAATCCTAGGTGAAAAAAGCCAACATTGAAGAGAGTGCTTATCTCTGACTCAGTTTGAAATGGATAGTGCATATTGCGAAGTCAAAGATACCAGTGCGCATGAAATGAACAAATCAGTGATTGTGGGTGACTGAATAATTAGGGTTTTATTAAAATGTTGTTTGTGAGAGCAGATAACATCATATTTTCACATTCTTGAACAAGCCCATGTGACTGCTATTATGTCCTGGCACCCACTAACATACATTATCCAAAACTTCAGTTCAATCTTATGCTATCACGTATAAATTATAATGCTCATATTCAAAACACTGCACATGTATGTATTGCAAACATAAGCTCTATACCCCTAGATGTTTCAGAAGCTCTACTTGGGCAGAGCAAAGTTAACATGAATAATACACTTGTGTACAGCATAGTTGTCTTGTGACCATATTTGGGATCTCATTCCAGAATGTACATAGAGAACAAAGTGTAAACGTACTTAGATTTTCACGGGATGAACATAAGGAGTTATTCCAGAAGATAAGAATGAGCTTGAGAAAGTTAGAAAGAGAGGCCAATGCATGGCAGCCACAAGGGAGACAATTCTTTAACATACTGATTGATGTTTCCAGGCCGCAGGAAGGCAGCTTGGTCCCCCAAAAGCATTTGGAGTTTTCATAATTGGATCTCCCAAATAGAAGTAAAACTTATGAAGTGTCAACCAATTAAGCCATTGCACGTAGCCCGGCACAAGCAGAAGTCACATGGGATTAGCTTAATTATTTACACTGATGACAGTTCTCTAATTATCAGATTCAGGCCTGCTTCGCTTGAGAGGCAGGATAAGTCTTTAATTTCTTTAATTATTTGTTCCGACTCTTCCATTTCAGCACAGTAATACCATCTTCCTATTTCTTCTTTTCAGGGAGCAAAGTTTTGGTCCTGACTGTAATCGTGTGATCACTTCTGAATTCTCAGTTGCTAAAATGCTGATAATGGCTGTGATCTAAATGTTAAAAGACTCCACTCCCCCCGAAATAGCATACATTTTTTTAAATAAATTCTATCCAATTTTTCTTCTTTTCTTAAAATTATAATTCAATGGAAGGAGTTTATCAGATATTTTTTAAAAAATTTGTGATAATTTTCCGTATAACAAATGTTACACACTAATAAAAATATAAAACTATTAGGTTGTTAACATTCAAGTTCCAACATGACCATACCATCAATTATCAAGAAGAATTTTGATTCATTAAAGTACAAATTGTTTTTCTTTTAAAATACCCATTTATATCAGAATATATTTGATTTTAGCATCAAGATCAATCGTGCCCAGAATGCCATGTGGGCAAAACAGAGAACATAATAATTTTAATCCTGTTCTATTGTTCCCTGGAATGTGAAGGCAAATTTCACCAATGCTGCATAGTTGATATCATTATCAAAATGAATTACAAAAAATAACCTACATATCATATAAGAATCAAATTCAGGAAGCCGATGAAGCATGACTGTTCTGTAAATTCAGGGTATAACAAGTCAAATTATATTGAGAATGGGTTAATCATCATCAGGATGCAACTATGAAACAAGTACATAAAGAATAATGGATCCCCCTGTGACCTAACAATTTAAAATAAGTTTAAAAAAAAAATGTCATAAAGACAGAAGAGACATTGTACAAACAAGAGTCAATTTGCAGGGCTATTCTAAACCATGCAAAACAAACAGTTCACTGCCTGCAACAGAACCAGGACAAGCAGCTGTGAATTGTTCACCTATCAGCAAAAAGAGTTCATCAGCAGAACAAAATTCCAGCAGAGAGTGCCATCGACAATGTAAGAACCAGCTTTGTGATTCCTCTACTAAGAGAGGCTGCGGCCAAATGATGCTGTGGCCTGAGGGATCAAAAAAAATGTAGCATTAGCTACGTTGTTAAAAGGTGAAAATAGAGAGTTTTTTTGAATGAAGTTTCAGATAGATACTTCTGCATGCTCTGAAGGGCACCACAATATAAAACATTGTCAGGGGGTCCCATCTCTGTATCACCATTTTCCTCTGGATTGACAATTCTCATGTATGTTTCTTGGCCTAGATACCATCTATCAAGGTTTTCTACTCTAAGATTCCACACTCCAACATTATCAAGAGAGACAAGTATAGCTGTCCATCCTCCAGGATAAACCTACACAGAAGAAAAGCAGAGAGATTACCACAACAAAACTCGATTCAATTTTTACTATCAAAAGTAAGAAGACCTCATCTTTACACGCCAACTAAATATGGCATTAAATCTTTAAACAGGAGCAAGCAAACTCTGTTAACTAACCAAAGACAAGATTCTTTTTAATAATGACATCCTCAAAATTTTGCAGCAAAATTCGAATGTCTGGTTCAAAGGCTGAAGGTAACATAATCATGTGAATTCAATATAAACGAGAAGCTATATAAAAACGTAACATAAGAAATGTACAAAAGTAATTTGAAGAATTTACAGCTTTCAGTTCTGAAGTGATCATTCTCTAGTAAAACAAATATAGAGCTCTTTGAAAACCAAAAATAAACAAGTGTGATTGCATGCCGCATTGAGAATCAACTGTATCTCACACCAGAAAGAAAAGAGAAAAAAAAATTAGCATATAACAAATGTGGCCTTAAGAATTACAAACCTCTGTTGTACACCTGGAAATTGCATCCCACTTGTTGTAATTATTTCTGTTGTTTTCTGTCCATATGCCAAAATCCATCCTGCATTCAAGTACCCAAATTATTACAATACTTAAAATTAAGAACAGCATACATGCAAATATCAAAAATTAAAAGAATCAATACAAATCTTACCCAACCACAAAAAATGCATAACCATCCATGTGAAAGCTTTGCATCCTTGTGTCATTGTTCTGCAAAATGACTTCTATAAAACCCTTGTATGTGGCATTAAGAACAGATCTGTCCATCCGAGGAGGTCTAGTTAGTGGCTTATTCGGAAAATCTAGCTTATAAGCTCCCTTCACTTTTTGTATGTCAGCAAGCCTGATTGGTGTATCAGGTTTGACAAAGGAAATACCATTCAACGAAGCACGAAGTTTCCCATCTATTGTCATTGGTGGCAAACTCCTTAACACATATGTATCAGTCACATTGATTGAACCATAATGAAAAGATCCCTGTGGATTTGGGCGAGCTCCACTTGCAGTTGTATTTTGCCTAATCAACACATCATTTGTGAATTTAATCTAGGTATATAAACTGGCAATTAAAATAAAAAAACCATTGCAGAAAGTATTAAACTGAAAAAAGAAAATAAAGGTACAGAGTTGTTGAAACCATAAGCAAGAATACAGGAATAACACCTGATTTCAACTTCATGAAGGCAGTTGTTTAAAGAAGAATACTTTTGGATGTAATTATTAATCAATTTAGAAAAAGGCTCAACAAAAGTGAAATCCTCTCAGAACAAGTTTTCAACATTCTCATTATAACATGCAACAAGTATGGGTGTCTACACTGAACACTGTCCACAAGAGATGTCCACCTCAATCTTAAATCCCATCTTTGACTTGCCGGTCAAGAAGGTTTTCTCTTTAGCTCAATTATTGGTAAATTTTGGAAAAGACTAAAATAATTATTGGTAAATTAAGTCCTAGAAGGTATAAAATTCTCATCACTACTAGCAAATTGTATGCATGTCTGCATCTAACACTCGCCCTAAGAAAGGCCCACCTATCCAAATATGTAGTTACTTCTTCCCTCTTTTCAATTTCTCATTGTCTCGCTCTCACAGGAATTCCCTTCATTGTCAAAATACACAGATATGCAAGAAGTCAAACGGGACTCAGACTCTAAGACACATAAAGATGTTCTTTAGAAGAAGAAAATGATACCTTTCAGTATAATTTCTCATCCAAAAAGAAAAGCCAGTTGCAAGTTCTCACAAAGAACACAGAAATGAATTTTTTTCTTAGAAACTTTTCAAGTTCAGGAACAAACCTTATGGACTTTGGCTGCGTCATTGCTGCCCATTGGTTGTAAATGTCACTTGGTGCCTCAGGTAGAGGACCAGATGCTGGCCCTTTTGAATTGGAGTAGCGCAAGATGGCAACACCAGTAACTCTTTGCCAAACTGATTCATTCACAAACCTAGCACTGGCCACAATGTAATAGTCAGAAGTTGCATTCTGATCCATTGTGACTAAAAACGAATAAGACTGGCCCACATGAATCTCGAAACTGGTATAATTTTGTTGCACTGTATAATGTCCCTCTGTTTCAACTAGAAGCAGGTTATGATTCTGAATTCTGAAGTTCAAACTAGTTGAACTCCCAACATTGCTTACACGAAGTCGATATGTTTTGCCTGCACAACAATATGCCACTGCCAATTAAGATTTCAAACAATTCAAACCATTTCCCATAAGCATTAGTGACCACTTCAGGCTGCAGAAAGTGAAGTTTTCCCATGAAACTACAAGGAAATGAAATTAGGAGACCAAGTTTATTAAGTTAAAGAACTCTTGACCAGGTATGACACATAATTATATATAAATTTTAAAATATGAGACAGTATGCTAGCACATGGCAAACTTGCCACAAAAAAGGAAAAAAAAATATGGTAGAATGGATTTTTTTATATCAAAGCCAAATATATTACCAGGATCAACATGAATAGTTTCATATTCTATGCCATCAGGTACAATAGTGGTGTTGTATCTGTAAGGTCCCTTCCCATTAATAAGAACTCCGTCTGGCATCCCAAGGTCCTCACCGGAGTCTAGTGCTACCCTCAATGCCTTAAATAAAGAAAGGGGTCAGTTTTAGAGTCAAACTTGTGTGGTTTCTCCTTCAATGTTTACAACAAGATGTCAGCCAACAAAAAGCACTAACCGTATGGTTACGGATATACCAGTCACCAATCACAATAACAATATCCCCTTCTGGCTTTGCAAAAGGAATTTCAATAACTTCCCGATTATTAATAATAACTGAACCAAAACCACCAGAAGCTCTCTGAAGATTGAGAGATGGAAAGTAGAAAAAGCTTCCAATTTGATCCTTGACTTGAAACTGATAAGTCCAGTTCCATTGTGGTGGGATTGGACAATTTGTTCCTAGAACACCATCCTGCCATAAATTTCGCCTCATTTGGATCCCAGGCCTGCCAAAGCCAACCATCTCCATTTTCTCAAAAATTAAGTACCCCAAAAAAAAAAGCAGGAGACAAATAGAGAAGAATCTGAAGTAGTTTTTAACAAAAATTACTTATTGGAAAGTTTTATACTGTAACCACCCACCAAGTCATTAGGAGATTTTCATCCAGTTCATTCCGTACATTAACAACGACATTGTTATTGGTTGTAGCATTCACAACAGGACCAGGAAACTCTCCATTAATTGCTATAACCTGCAACCATAAGATATTTAAGAAAAGTAAAATTAGTCCAATTCACAATAAACAAAATCCTAATTTCCATCTCAGTCTGCTTTGGCACATACACCATACATTACTGGGAAAAAAACCACGAAGGTTTAAGTACATTGCCAACTGTTACCAAAAGCAAACCGTACTACTCAATTCAACCACTTTTCCACACAATCAATAAAGACCACCGAGGAAAAAATCTTACCGAGTGGCAAACATGAAAATGAAAAAGATCACATAAAAAGCTTTCAAGAAAGTTGAAGGTGAAATATTTGGAGCGGCTGAAAATATCAACTACAGTAAATAGCACCATTAGATTCAACGGCACTAAAAATCCACTATAATATCATCATTATGACCCTATCCACTTGACTGATAGTCAGCCCCATTTAACGTGACTAAAAACGAAGCAATTGCCACAAAATAAAAAGAATGCAAACCAAAAAAGAACCCAGCTTCAAAATTAACAGTGATGATTTGTAGACTACTGCAACAATCCTGAAACCGCACTATCATATTTAGCGACATTGAATAATAAACCCACCAAAAAAATTATATTATGAAGAAAATATCCACTAGCACCAATTCTCCATAGTTTTTTAAGTACAAACATGGCGTTAACTTAAAAAATACTGGAAAAGAAGAGGAAAAATTTTAAACCCGGATCAAAATTCATCAATAAATCAACAAGTTTGGAATCTAATCTAAACAATAGCACTAAAAAAACAGTCTTGTAAAACAGCAAGCATAATAAAGCACGAAGCTTTAAAAATTACCAGAAAAAATGCTCATGCAAATAAAAAAAAAAAAAAGAAAGACGCCCTTTGTGGGCATCCCAGTAGATCTAAAGCCAAAACCGAGTAGAAAATGAGTTAACCAAAATCAAACTTTCCTCTTTTTCTCACTCTGCAAAGCAAACAATGAAACCCCGCATGAAACAAAAAAAGTAAAGAATACATTATACTGAGAGAAGCACCTGCTGAGGAACACCTAAAGGTGACACCGTGATGTAAGAGACTTTGAAATCGTAGAAGACATATGGGTCGGCAGCAAAAGAGAGGCTTGAAAACAGAGCAATGTGAATCAAAACAAACAAAGAGAAGTTCAATGAAGCCATAAGTGCTCGCATGTGTACGTCCAGCAATTGGATTTCAAGGAAGCAATTTCCGGACGGTTTTAGTATGGTTTTTACATAATCAAACAGAGAGAAATAAAGAGAGATGGACTGATACAGCGGCTTTTTATTTTTTGTATTGGAAGTTTTTCATACTGTGCAAGAAGACAACAAGTTCATCAGGTTGCCCTACCACACTCGCTCTCGGTCTCAGGTTTGGAAAGTTTTGTATTACGCGAGTAAGGTAACTGGTGAACGGTTTGGCCGGTTGGGTCTTCAGATATTAACCACTTTAAATTTATGAAATTAATTCAAATTGTAAGAAAATTCTTAATTTATGATTCTCTTCAGTTGTAAATAATAATCAATAATCATTTTGTTTGATCACAATCAAAAAAATTATATTATATAATAATATTATAATATTAATATTATAAAAAAAATTAAATAATATAATTTTA
>CP135558.1:6701434-6759542 GCA_032402905.1 Khaya senegalensis | reverse complement strand
TTAAATTTAAATTTAATATAATTATTAATTATATTATATTATATTATATATTATTTAATAATTATGTTATTTTATATTAATATAAATTTATAAATTCATGTATTTATATCGGTTAAATAAATCTTATTAAAAATTGTCACCGTTAACTCTTACAGTAATAAATATATCATATTTATTTGATGGGTGATGCAACTCCTAATGATCATTTTAAAATACTTTTCACCTCCATACAAATTGGGCTTTCTAATAATAGCCGCGAAGAAAAAGAAGGTTTGAACAATTGGGGCATTAACTTGGCAAGTTAGGCAAAGTCTCCACCAAACTCACATAAAGAATGAATATATATGGATTGTACAGTATATTCCTAATTCTAAAGTGGAATAGTCTTAGTTTGGCCAAGACGTTAGCGGTTTATACATGTATGTTTGTCACGTTATTAGAATCTTCAAGTGATAAATAATAATGCAATTTAGTAGTGAAGCAAAGCCGTCAGTAGTTTTTTTGTATGATATTGCAAAAGCAAATGAGTGAAAATCACGCTGTCGTTTAAATTCAACGTGTTTCAGTGCAACTAAGGATTAAAGGCATTAGGTGCCTCCTTCCCAATCACCTCCTTTTATTGTTTATATCAATCCTGGCGGCCTATCGACATATTTCACTTATTTGAAAACGGTTCTTTAAATATACACCTTAACATCGGCCCTGTATTTAGTCTAGCTAAAAATCGTTCCTTAAATATACATGTTAACATGATAATAACAACAACAACAACAACAATAATAATAAAAAAAACATGTTTGATTTTAGTTATGAAAAAAAAAATTTTAATAAATCACTCGTTAATTTATTCATATATTTTATTTTCGAGTCATTTGTTATTAATTAAAAAAATTAATATATTAAATAATATTATTTATTTATTTTTATAAATTTAAAATTAATTTATATTTTATTTACTACATAACATAATAATTTTATTTATTTCATTTTATAAAATCTTCAATTATATTTATTTATTATGAACTAAATATTTATTATTAATTCAAAATATTAATTTATTAAATAATATTTTAACTCAAAAAATTAATCTATTAAATAATATTACCTACCTATCTGACTTTATAAAACCAAAATCAACTCATGATTTGCTCAACATGGGACAAGTGTAAATTTAGTACGTAATACTTAGCTCATAAGTTTGGAGCTGCTGTGTTGATATGCAGAAGTGGAACTCTTTCAGGGTGATACTCGTGCAGGCTATCTGACGCTGATTAATCTTTCAAATCCATCATATTGGATCAGGCCCCCCATTCTAGGCCCAAACAGAACCACAAAGCAAAAATTAACTGAAACTCGGATTTTACTTCGGCTACAAAAACAAATAACCAAGCTCTATTCAAAACAGCACAGTACTTAGCAAAGCACAATAATCCTCGGGAAATGATCGCAGTGAAGAGGGTGGGTGGGTCATGATAACAGGACTACACAACAACAACATATGATAACCAACAGGCCCCAGACTGGAAGTGGGGGTGGGATGGTTTATTGATTACATGACCGCGGCCATCATGTTCTGATCTTACAACATGTCAGCATTCTTCTCATCCTGATCAAGCATTTGAACAACTTGTGCAACACCTGCAGCTATCTCCTTCTGGATTACACCATCCGGCACATCAAAGGTCCTTCTCCTCATGGAAATAGATCTCCCAGCTGGCTGAGGATCCACCACGTCAAGCATTGCTTCTAGCTCATCCACCATTGATCTCTTTGCAGCTCGCACCATTTGATCAGCCCCCTAAAATTGCAAAGCATTAGAACCCCATTGGCAGAACCATAGCCATAATCGATAATGCCCCATCTCATGGCTTAGAAGTTGTAGCAAAAAATCAAGAGAAAACCTTCTTCATTTTAATCTACCAACCACATCTCTAAGAGTGGAAAGTATTTAAAATTAAGAAATTGCTTGGAAAACTCTGTTCCAAGTTTGGCTCATAATAGAATTGGCACTTACAATTAGATTAAAATTCTATAGACCACAGTGACGACTAACTAAAACCTTCCCCATCAGAGGAAAGCCCGGAAAAGGTCAAAATGAGACCAGCAACTTATGCACAGCTAATCACTAAGGGAGTGCAGTTACTTCAAGTGCTCTAGTTTAATGCTTTTGAATGATACAGAACATGAAAATAATTTGTAAGAACAACATCTCTGGCAGATTTTCACTAAGACAATTGCAACATGTGTATGTTATGAATTGTCCACCGTAGTTTTATGCTCATACATGTAGCACCATTTTAGTTGGTCAATTGAGTATTAACCCATATAAAACCTCGACAAATAGTAATTTGCAAGTTCCAAGAACATTGATCATATCATATACTAACCATATACTATTCCAGATAATTCTTAATGTTGTTTATGATCCAGAAGCGAGGAGATAGAGATATATCTCTATCTCCTGGCTTCTGGATCATAAACAACATTAAGAATTATTTGGAATGGAAACCATAATGCACAGACCCTATGCCTGACTTCATATGGATTAAAGCCATATCACAGAGTAAAAGTGGAACAAAGAATAGCAAATGAAATCCGTCTAAAATCAATATGACAATTACCATTTTAATATCTATTTGGTAGAGAAAGAGCTGCTTTTACCTCAATGGCATCAACAGTAAGGAGTAGAACAATTATTTTCTCTGAGAACCTTTGTCGCTCTTCAGCATCACGAGCCACTTGACGGCGGTAGGAGAAGTTGTTGAACAATGCTCTAATCTCCTTCAACTTGGTCTTGGCAACAGCTAGATCCCTAAGGGCACGAAGAGCCTGAGATCGACGAATCAGATAAGCTCTGAAAGTCATCTGAATCATCACTGCTGCATCTTGAGGAGATAGTTCCTTGTGCTTCCCCTTGATGTTTCTAATAGCTCCAGCTCTTTTGGCAAAGGCCTTCCTCCACAAGAAAAGAGAACAAAGCAACTCAGAATGTGGCAGTGACTGACGTGAATAGATATGCACGCTTTATAAGTAAAATAATACCGGTATAAAGATTTTGTTAAGATCATGAGTCATGCTATGCAAGAAATATTAGATTTTAAACATGGAAATTTTGTATGCACTTGAATCACTGACATTCAGAAATAGCAGAAAATTCTTATGGCATTTTTTCCTTGGTTGAATATGATAATAATATCAAATTATGTATCAAGAAATTATGAAGAATTATGGCAGAAAAAATCTTGCAACCCTAGAAAAGTTCGTCTTGACACAAACAACTCATATTACTATTTGGAATGTGAAGCTGAAAATTTTTCACAGCATAGCCACCGAAGGGCGAACAAGTTGATATTTTATGCTTTACAGGGAGTGCCTCATGCTAGAAGAGAGAAAAAAACGACCTACAAACTAATAGGAAGAAAGACCTCCAAGTAAAAACATAACTGCATGCCTCTATACACATTTAAATTTATATTACCAATTTAGATATGAATGAAGACATGAGTGTAAACCTGCATTGTGCCAATTCGAATCCGTAAATGAACCAGAACTGCACTGATCGCTGGAGGTATACTGCTGATTTAGCATACCAAGAACAACGCTTAAAACAACCAACTGACTGAAGTCTAGTTTTGCCAAACAAAAAAGACGATCATATTGATCCAGACTCTAAAACAAAATACAGCTGTCCATCAATTTCAATATTGCTCAGCTGCTCGCACTTTTAAACATTTAGTGGTTAGCTTTGAACAGAAGCAGGAACCTCTAATGAAAATACAGTAATATTCAGGAGAAAGAAAATCCTAAGTTTAAACATATTTGTTGCATTAAAGGTAATAAAAATCAACAAGTAGCTAGCCAGTTCCAATTCATCAACATTTTTTGCACATGGGAATTCAAAATTTCCGACAGATATTTGCACAAGCAATTTCATAGCAACATCATAACAGATAACTGTAACATCGCATAACAACATTTCATTATTAAATAGGTAGGGACTAAACAATCAACGTGACAAAATTCCCCTCAATTCTTTATCATGGTCGCCTTCACTCACATTTCGAATTGGTCATGCCCACGAGAGGGTGAAAGCGATTTTAAATAAAACTGAACCCACGCAACAAACAAATCTAACGATCAACATATGTACTTTAATTTAAAATTCACGGTCCCATAAAATTACCAAACTAATAATTATTCAAATACCTGTCTTAAAACGACAGCCCCATGATCAGCAGGTTCTTCAATCTCCACCACACGTGCGTCACTCTTTCCTATCTTCTTATGTTTCTTGTTCTCTTTCTTATCTGATTTGCTACAGTCGCCTGCATCGCCAGTTAATGCTTCGAATGTGTAAGTGCGCGAGATCGGTCCTTCTTCTCCTTTTCCCTTAACATTGGCCGTCCATTTATAGCTCTTGTCAAGGTTCTTCTCTTCCTTCTTCTTCTTCCCTTCTTTTATCTCAGCCGTCCATTTATACTTCCGATCAACCGAACCATCCTCGATCTCCGCTGTCCATGTGTACTTCCGATCCCCTCCGCTAAACCTCGAGTTGAGCAGGCGGTCAAATCTGGACTCGAGTGTGCTCACCTTGTCGCACAGAGTCTGCAATGACAACTCAGGTTCACATCGCCTCTGAATCCTTCTGCAAGAAGAAAACGACGGCGTTCGCTCGATTTGCACCAGATCGGTAACAGAATCAAAAACTTCGAAGGGGCTCGGGTTAGGGTCAAAGAAATCGAGAGCAAAGCTCAGATCGTGCACTTCTGCTTCAACAAATGAGGGAAAAGTAAGGGTTGACGGTGAGAATGAGAAAATGGAGGTTTCACCAAACAAGGATGGAGGGTAGTAGGGTTCAACGAGCTCAATCCTCCTGAATCGCCTCATTTTTCAGTCGAGTTGAATCAGTGAACTTAGTGAGCCAGAGTGAAGAAATAATTAGGGTTTTACTGCGAAAATGACCCGATTGGCTCTATAGCTGACGATGTTTATTAAAGGAGTTGTGGAAAAGAAAATGACAAAGGTTGTTGCAATGAACGAGAATGGATAAAAGGCCAGATAGTCAAAAAGGTGTCTGACAAGGGTAAAGTTGGAAGTTCACTTGTGAAAACAGCTGCAGCACGTTGGTTAAATGAGGTTCGCCGCATATTCGAGTTTTCCGACGGACGAAAAAGGACATGTTGGTCCTGTGAATTTACGGGGACACGGGAATCTATCAACGCGATTACAAAAGTTGCAGAAATTCGGCGAAGGGAAAGCATGTGGGTACTGACAACTGACTACTGAGTCGTGACTGTCCCCACGTTGAACGCAGCAGAATGGAATCTAATGTGTACAGAGTACTGGGCTTGTACTTTTGAGCCTTGTTGAAAGACGGCCCATCGCCCAACTCAAATTTATTTCTAACGAATAACCATTTATACATGACAAAGTTTTAGGAGAGACGACGGTGGAAGATTATGATACTCATCGCGATGGAAACAACCGGAAAACCTAGCCGTGAACGGAGCAAACAAAGCAATACCAAGCACAATTCCGGCAGCGATAACAGAAAAATATTTCCCAACAACCCAAACTCTTTTCTCTTCTATCTCTGCGGCCTGATCGTCGTTAGTGCCAATCTCCTTCTCCGCGCAGTAGGATGCACATTTTCTTCTTCTACCAAGCCTTGGTAAAACTTTTCCGTCTCTCCCGGAGAAATATGACCGTTACCTTCTTCACAGTCGTCATTGAGACACGATTCGGCGCATTAACATGTTGAAACAGGTTCGAAATGGTCAAGTACTGTCAAGGCTTTGAGACTGTCCCATTCTTTGAATACTGTTTCGAGTTCTGCAAGTCTGCGAGCAATGTGCTGCAACTGGTAGGTTTTTCTGGGGTGAGACGCGATCACGGCGGATAAAAGTTTTATTACAAACCTGAATCTTTGGTCGATATCTTGGGCACAAAGTTGGTGATTGAATGGGGGTTTCGGATGGGAGAGAGAGTAGTTCATAAAGTATGGATTCAAGTTCTTGCAGTTTCTTCCGCAAAATTGAGTATCTCTTTGTCATACTTTATGGAGTTTTGTGCTGTTGTGAATGATGAAGTGTCCGCTAGGTTAAAAGTTGGTTTGTTGTTTTGTGATGATGGGAGGCGACTGTTACTTTCTTTGGGAGAGTTATTACTTCCGACGGTTGAACTTGGGTTACATGAATTTGAATTTTTTTAAAATATTTAATAATAAATAATTTATAATTTTTTTAATTTATGTCATAAAATATAAAATTAATTTATTAATTTTATTAAAATATAATTTAAATTATTATTATTATTATTATACATTATTATTTTATTAAAAATTTAAAAAAATTAAAAAAAGAATTCAAATCCTGAGTTAGTTATAATCGGGCCAGTTCATCGTCGCATTCTGCGTTGAATAGAACATTGGGTTGGTGCTGTGCGTAGCAAAATGTACAATACGGTTAAGTGGTTCATGATGGATGAACTTGGTGGTAACAAAAACGACAATCGATTAGGTAAAAACGTGTTACTTCCAACGTTGAATAAAACAAAACATAGCACGGTCTTAAATTTATAGTACCTGCAAGTAATAACATGGACCAATTACCAATACCTCGCTGGAAAACTGGAGTTGGGTACTGACAGAATACTTCTTCGCAGCTCCGAAATGGCGAGCATCAACCCTCCAAGGGTTAATTATAGAGATGAAAAGGCAAAGTAGACCTGATTATTTGTAGAGAAAGAAGAATAATTTGGGAGAGACTAGAGAATCGTTATAAGAAAGTGAAGGTGAGCTGACTGATAAGGAAAACGAAGAAAGAAAATGAATGTCCCCCCTTAGACCTTTACTTACTACATGACCGAGGGTTTTGACCCTTCACAAATTTTAACCACAGAGGGAATAGAAAAGTCTCTGATACAGTAAAGAAGACTTACATTTATACAGCTTCTGGTTGAGGAAGAGAAATTGGATCGAAAACAACCCAAGTTGACAATAAAAGAGTAAATAAATGAATAAGGTTATTGAACTTGGGTTGAAGTTTGGGTGTCCTACAAATCAAAAAATTAAGAATTATTACTAGTTAATTATAATAATTAAATTGATTAATGCATTAAAATTGCTTTAGGGGCCAGACCAGAGCCATAGAATGGGTTATTTTCACTTCTACCATGTGTTTTGACCCCACATTTTCACATGATTTCTAATTGAAGAGATCTACTGTGTTATGATTACCAAGGCTATTTTTAACACAGAAATCTTGTAATATAAAACAAAACACTTGCATTGATCACTCGGTGATTTACAATTTAAACGGGCAAACTGGGTTGAAGTGGTTAAATTGATGAATACAATCAAATGCAGCATCAAAATCAGACTGCAAGTACCAGTCTGTCCATATATTTATAGAAACAACTTTTATTTTTGACAGGATACAAGAGCTATTCATTGTATGTGTACCTTCTTCTCTTATTCCATAGGACCAACTGATCCGACGAGCATGAGCTGCCTTTATATACAGAGTTCGGAGCTTCTCTATATTTCAGAAAGGAAAAGGAAATTTAAAAATGCACAAGAGGAGAGCAGCTTGTGCAGTAATTTAGACTACCTTTGCGCAGGGCATATCCTGAAGCCTTAAGATATTAGTTGCACACGGACAGACAACCATCACTCGGCTGTATCTGAAGCACAGCCAACATAGAATAACTAAGCAAGCGGTCACATTTGAAGAAGATTATTCACTGTAACAGTAGCTGAATTTGTTCTCTGCAAGTCCTGCAAAATTTGACTTGTTTAATCATCAGAAGGTAATAGAATCTTGAAAAGGTAAATATATATATATATATATAAATTAATCTCTGACATGTTTTTCCAATATGACCAGCAACATCTCTTGTAATTTTTTGTTGAAAGTATCTGCCACTACTTGCAGCAGTTTATAAACCCCCCCAGCATGGGGCACAGAACATAGAAGCTGGGGTTGCGTAGGAAAAGAAAAATGTGACTTTTATAGCATGACCCGTGACACTTATGTACATTCCTTGAGCAGCAGAGAATATCAATGGAACTATAAGCTTCAGTAATATAACTGCCTTTAAGAATGTAAAATGCTGTTGCCAAAAGATCAAAGCACAATCAAACTTAAAATTCAAAATATACCTGCAAAATTAACTCATCTGGGATGTGTGGCAGAACTTCCCGTACTGTCTCAGCCATGGCAAGCATGTTTGCTATGTTTTCATTAGCAGACTGTGACAGAGACCTTGTATGTAGACCACCAGTGTTTCCAGGGTATCTTCCAGCAACAGCAGGCGGAGCAGGTGAACCAGATGCACCAGCCTGAGAGGGGTTCGTTGGCCATAAACTCCAAGAAGTATCTTCAATGGAAGTCTGTGCATAGGTTTCTCCTACAGATGCAAGATGCCTCATCATCATCTGAACTCTGCCCAATCCAACAGATCCCATGGCGGTAGAGGGACCAGCTCCATCAACACCTTGGCTTGGCCAAGTATGCAGCCAACTTGAATCCAGTCCTGCACTCCTATATACAGCAAAAGGAAAAATAATAAAATACAATAAAATAAATATCCTATAACTATATCATAGGTTAATGAATTGCACATGTTACAAATGAATTCTGCATAAAGACAGCAGTGAACCAATCTTTAACAACAGTGCTGAAAAGAGAGGTTTTAGTGATGGCTACAATACAATAGTTCCTTAAAAGAGTTTTGTTGACTAATTTGGGTTGTATGATTGAAAGTATGGTTATTCAGAGAATAAAAGTACGTGCTTCTATCAATATCCAAAATGGAAATTATGCACTGAATAGAACTTTTGGTTTTTCTAAGAGAAATGCCTTCTACAAGGCCTTTCTCAAGCCAACTAAATTTGTTACCATATCACAATATGTCAGCCAGTCTGCTAACGGAAGTGGCAGATACCATAACATAAACCTATGTTTTAAGTCATCTAAGGATGCCTACAATGTCCTCTTCACCTCAGTAAAAACTACCAACTAACTATTCTGCAGCAAGCCAGAGCAGAGTTCTGATAATCTTCAGTAAAAACTTAGTGCATTTCAATTCCACATTTACAGAAATGCTTTTTTTCAAATTTAAACACAGAGTGCACTATTTTAAGGCAAGCAAGGGAAACAACATATATCCAAAGTAAGGAACTGAACCTCCAAGGACTGCCTTCCACTGGGTTCTGTGTCTGACTCGGGAAAACTCCAGTAGGCAGCATTTGCCCAGAATTGTTTTGCCTATCAACGCCCAAACTTAATTGGCGAGCTAACTGCTCATCACTTGAAACTTCCCTAGCATGAGGGTTTGCTTCATTTTCAGCTCTACCCACAAAAAGCGGTTTCCGACACGTTGGACATGAATACATCTCACTTAAACCTTGATCCAACCTGGCATTTTTAAAACTTTCAGATTGTTTTAAGCTCATACAACAGCAAATGCAGAAACTTAGGGTGTCAGAAACAAAAACACAACCATACCAAGATCTCAAGCACGCAAGATGAAAAAGGTGATTGCAGAGAAGCTTTTTAGCCTTTGCCATAGGCTCCTGTCATTTTGCACAGTTTAACACAATTGAGCATATCAAGTGAACTACAATGCAAACAGCAAAAGAAGAAAGCATACCCGGCATATAGCACATTCATCATCAAATGCAAGTAGCTCTTCAGATGTTGCATCAGGAAGTGCAGCATGCAGGTGCCCTAAAGCTATTCTTAGTTTGATGAATCCTTTTATACGCTTTATGATTGCACTTAGCAAGGCCTGTCAAAATAGATGGCTATAGTGAAAAAAGGTACATGACATAAAGATATATCAAACTAACCACATTAGTTTGATGTCGATAATTTTTTTAATAGAAAAGAAAACGGAAGATTTACACAAATATTTACACGTATATTTAAGAAAAGAACTGCATCCACAAGATGGAAGGCCATGCCACGAAGCCACCAAATATGTGCATAATGACCAAGTGCCATCAACAACGTTGACATGTCCAGGAAAAAACCAAAATTCCGGATGAGGATGCCTTTCCATTCCAGCAATGAACCTGCAAGCACATTCTCCAATCAGAAAAATGGAAAAAGATGTTAAAACAAACACAAAAATGCTGTGGTTGCATAAACTGACAGCTTTCATGAAACAAAAAAGCTGTAAAGAAAATGGTAAAGAAGTTTGGAAGAAACACCAAAAAAAAAAACCAAATTTCCAAACTGTGTAGATCCTACATATCACTGAGAAGAAAGATTTCATCAATAAATTACCAATATAGTAATTTACAGAAAGTATCATTCACAAAGCACCTATACTAATGAGCAAAAAAAAACTGAAAACACAATAATTGGTGTATGTCCAACTTATAAAACCCAGGTCAGTCATTCATAAAATCTACCTGTAACAAATAACTGTGCTTTAGTATTTATGTATAGAAGCTACCTTTAAGTAAAGAAAATAAGAAGAGTAAAGAAAATGAGAATTCACAGGTGCAGCTGAGATAGTATTTTAATTGCTCAAAACAATAATTCTTTGCAAGATTGCAACCTAAACCAAAAAAGAAAAATCATAATAATAACTTTTATCAACAAAATGGTAAATGAAATGGCAAAATCGAAACTGCCAAGTTTGGGAGCACCCTACCACCCTTCATATCACATTCATACATCAATATGAACTTGAAAGTTAGAAGAAGCACCTGCAGCCAAAGCACCAAATAATTTTGACCTTTCACAATTTGTGCTGTTCCCTGCTGAATGGTGCAGCCATATATCAAGCAGCTGGAAACCATGAACCAAAATGGCCTGCAGAATAACATTTGGGTACCAAAAGACTTTGTCAACGTGGAACCAATTCTGTATTGAAAAAAATACAATAAAGTTGCATAAATCTAGAAATAATTTTGAATAAAATTGCTCATAAAATACCTGCATGGTCTCAAAAGCCACACTGAGAGGCTCAAAAAATAACAACAGGAACATGGATGAACCGAGTGTTCTGTATATTACAAGACACAGCCTTATCCTGTAAATGATCAATATAAGCAGCATTTCTAAGCTATGTTAAGCCACCCCAACTTACAACATTTTCTATATTAGTGATATAAAGCATTAGAATGAGGATAAACATAAAATATTTGTATCTTGAATTAACAAATGGTTTGCACAGAGACAAAAAGATTATAGAACATCTCTTTCTAAAGTGTAAAGTGGCATTACCCATAAGACTTAATACTTTAATGCAGCACATACTAACCCTTGGAAATATGATTCATTCTCGTGGGGAAAAGAATTAAATAGAATCCTTCAAGGGAAAATGTAGCTCATTTGTCTACTCATTAGTAACCACAAACAACCACATGGTGACTTAAAAATTTGTGGAACAAACTTATTTCCAATAATAGTTTATCCGTCTCTTGTTCCCTTTCTCAGAAGATAAAAGAAAGGGGATCAGAGACAAGATTTGGTAGAACGAACTAGAGAATATCATTCAGCATCATAGCTTTTAAGCCTTTACTAGTGGTAAAGGCAATATGCAGATCACAGCATACCCTAATTCAATGGAAGAAAATTAAATGGTGGCAAAATATAGGTCTTAGAAAAATAATTCCCAATTTATAATTCATATTTTATCTGTGAAAGGAGAGGATATTATGCAATACCAGAAAAGGTCAACAGAGAGAACCAACAGAAGGGCTGAAAATACACGAAGATATGTCCACGGTGTTGCAGAAGGAGATGCATTCAATCGTTCAAGTCGATCTCTTGCCAAAGCTTGAAACATCTGCTCAATATAAATGGGACATATTACAATACACTGATAGCAATTAAATTTCCTGACATTTCCATCATAAAACCATTATGTTGCATACCTTTAAAGAACATAAAACAATCAACCAGACAGACCACAAGCCTGATTGAAATAATGTTGGTGGAACTACCAGTGGCAGAAACATCCCCTGTTCATCATTAACCAATAGACAAGCCACAAAAAATGAACTATTAGTTTCGGTAGAACAAATTAGCATTGTAAGTTTATGAAGATGACTAAGATACATATTTGCAGAGAATATTATATAAAGAAACTCACAAGTGACTTATGTTTCAACATGCTCTGCTATGTAGTCATTAAATTATCAATAACTCAACCATCAAAATACAAAATCACTAAATTACAAAAGATTTTTAAGTAATAAAATCAAATCAGCTGCACTGCTGTGATAATTAATATTACTCATTAAAGCACTTTGCAACTGAAAATCTGGGAATATTAAACCCCATCTCTTGGCAACACAGCATACTGAAACAGAAGTCACCAATAGATTTTGCCACTAATTAGTTCTTAAAGAAACTACTAAACACATATTTAAGATTTTGCCACTAATTAGTTCCAAGGAGTATTTACCTTGTAAATAACATAATTGATGAGCCGTTCCACAAATTTTCGAGTTTCTGCAGGATACAACTCTACAAAGAATATAGTCTGTACGGTGAAAAATAGAAACAATAACTATCAAAACAGAGTCATCGGTCTAATTGACCATAATAATCACAAGATAATCAATTGTACTTGACAGAACCAAAGACATTGAATCATGTGACAAGCAATTATACCTACAAAAAAACAAACTAGCAAAGTATTATCCAGTAGGACACTCAACAAGAATTTGATTAATTCTTTTTAAGCACATTCCTAAACTCAGCATAAGGCCACTTAGCAAAAGATTCATGTATGATTGAGGCATCACAATCCAAAATCATCATCAAAAAACAAAAACCGAAAAATTTAAAAAAAAAACATGATGCAAAAGATCAAACTTACCTTGAGACAAAGAATAAGCAGAACAAAACCATTAAGCACGAAATTAGCTAGCAACGCAACTGTTGCGTAAGAACCCAAAAGTAGCTCAAGGGCACGGTTAGCATTCTCCAAATGAATCACATTCTCACCAATCAACCCATCTGTTCGTAGTTTATCTAATGAAAACTCTGTCCATAACTGAAGACCCACAAAGCTTAAAACTGTAGACGCAGCTGAAATTGCCAGGTATCTTGCACCCATTATCAATAATAAATACAGCCTTTTCACCCAAACAGAAGTCCCAGATTCTCATCACAACTACAATACCATGATTGTTCGCCCGCAATAATCCAAATATTGCGTTACTTAGAAGGCTGCAAACTTTAAGTGAACTTGAACTTCCCAAATTAACGCATTAATACGCCATGGTAAAAACTCCCCAAGATCAAAACCAATAAACCTGTACAAATCCATTAATTGATATGAATTAAATTCCCCTCATGAATCAACAGAACTAAGAACCTAATTAACATTTAAAATAAAATAAAATAAAATGTCCTTGATATGATAGTGATCAATTACACAATTCAATTGATTTCAGTATCAATCGCGATAATTTAACAAAATTCAACCCAAAAAAAAAAATCTATATTGATGATTAAAATTGATGGACAAATTGCATTGATCCATAAAACAAAACCAAAGTATGAAACCCTAGGAGTTACAATTCAAGCGATGATTATGAAATGTATTAGAAGGAATTAGAAAACGCAAAATAGATGCAAGCGATTAACAGTTAAGAACGGGGAATTGAAGATGAAACCTGATTCGATCTAAGAAGGAGGCTGCAATGGAATCAACGTAGGATTAAACGAAAATTCGTACGCTTAGCGTTTCTTATTAGAATTTTCTAATTAGAAAGAGAAAAAGACAACAACTTTGGAAGTTTGGGTCAGCTTTTGCGGGAAGGGAAGCGAAATCTGAACAGGACAGAATCCGATAATAACATATTTCTAATTCTCTTGATTCCTATCTTTGTACGTATCTACTATATCTATGTCTACATTTATACGTATATTTATATATATACGGTTAGTATTTTTCCCCGCGGGCCTAAAATTCGACCCGGCCCGTTCAGGGCCAGGAACGGGCAAATTAATTTTAAATTGTCTTTATTTAGTTTTTGATTTTCTAAAATGAAAATTGAATATTTCTTATTTAATTTTTATTTAATATAATATTAAAATACGTTAATTTTATAATTTAATAAATTAATATTTATTATTTTATTAAAAAAATTTATATAAATTTTTAAATAAATATAAATTCGTACTTTTTTTTTAAATTTTATTTAATTAAATTTTAGTGGCATAAATTTTAATAATTAAATTTATTTAATAAAATTATATGATTTTTTAATTATTTATTATTTTTTAATTTAAATATTTTTTTATTTTAATTCATAACTTATTTACGACAATTTGTAAATGGTTAATATTTAAACCTACTTCGCTGAGTCAAACGATTTGGCTTCGACTCAGCACGGCTTCGCTTCTCCATTGCTCCCGACGCTTCGAGAAACTTAAGCGTCCCTATGAAGGAAACCCTGAAACAAAATCTCTGACATCCACACTCCAGATTCTCTGATAGCCGATCGTAAAGTGATAGAATCGCCATTTGTTTTTTTGAGTAGCGTGCTAATTGTATGAGACAACGGTAGTGATGGGGATCATAAGAAGCAGCTTTTCGTTCATACTAGGGACGGTGTGCGGAATTTATATTGCTCAAAATTACGACGTCCCCAACATCAAGAAGCTAGCGAACACTGGGATTTTCATGGCTAAACACATCGAAGAGAAGTACCGGAAGCCCAAAAGGAGGGACGACGATGATTAGCTGCTGAACAAGGCGTTTTCTGATAAAAGAAAAACAGGTTATTTTTCTTGTCGTTCTTTGAGAGTGTACTATATTGTTGGATCAGATATGCGGTTGTTAGATTCCTATGAGAAGAGAAATTTATCAAATAAAGCCGCTCAATTTTGTATTCCCAACACATACATCGGCTCTTCATTTTTCAGTATAATTGCTATGTTGTGATTCGATTCATTACATTTCTAATAGTGATTTGAACAAATTGAAGTTTATTGGTGTAGAATTTTTTTAGGAGGTTTTGAGTCTGTAGAGAAATGAATATTGCTACTCTTCATTATGAGCTGAACATACTCAATCTAGAAGGGCAGACTATCATTTTCTGCTAGAAATTTCTTGATTACGTTGATTGAAAATGATTGAAAGAATTTAAGAGAATCTTTTATCGCATATAATGGACTTATAAAGAAGGTGGACGTAGCTGAGAAGGTTGATGTAGCAGACTTTGCCATTTATAGTATGTAGATTTTTATCTGGACTGTTGATTTGTGCTTTTTTTTGGGGGTGGGTGGGGTTTGCGGCCATCAATAGGAATCAAAACAAGCCATACTGGTGTGTGTGTGTGTGTCCAATTAAATGTTCAGAGCTTTCTGAACCTCTAGCCCTGGTTGAACTTTGTAAGAGCATCAATCAAATTCTAGTTTAAAATTGGTTAATGCGTGCACTGATAGGCACACACTTTGTCAAAGCCACATTAGTATTATTGTTTTGAGGCTAGAAATTGTAGTTTTGGGATTCTGTCAGTTTCTGAAAAATTGAAGGTCGCACTCAAGTTGGAGGAATAGAAAAATAAACAAGAAGGAAATTGACAAGAAAATTTTGATGTGTTATTTGTGGTAAATTAGACAATTAAATTTGGATGTTAATATGTGCTGGTGCAGACAATTTGAAGATACTTAGGAACAATGTGGATAATTGGTTGAAAGGAATGTTGTCTGTTGAAGTTTATGGTTCTTAATGGTGATGACAATGGCAAATTCAATGGGAAAGCACTTAGCATAAGCCCATTCAACTTTCACTCATTTGAATATAACATTAAATTTTCTTCACTTGTTAGTGGTGCTGTAATCCTAAAATTGTAGGTAAACTGCTTCTATCTAGCAGTAGTGTCCATGCCAAATCCCACCTTAGCATCCAAGTCGTCTTTTTTTATAGTGAAGTATTCATGCATGTAGTTTCTGCATCACAAGCCGCGGTGCTGTTTTAGCTGATGAGTTGTGGCCTCGACAGATTTGGTCATGGTAATTTCAAGAATGGTGCCACTAGTAGTAAATGGATGATTTGTCTCTAGAAATGAACTCTTTTCTGAACTCTTCTCTAGGTGAATTTATAGGTTAATTTGATTTGTAGCACTCATCTTTGGTACTGTTAAATTTAGTCATCTTCTCATTTAGGCTCTGCTGCTGCAGATTGCTAACCCCCATTTACATATTCTCAAGGTCATAGCAATTACCATGGACCTAGGATCATTAGGCGGGGAACCATTTGTAACTAATACGCACAATCAGTCTCATCCTTATTTCACTAAATGCAAATAGTCTCAACCTTATTTCACTAAATGCAAATAGCAAAATGAGATATCATTCCCCTTTCCTTCAAAAAAAATACTGGGGACAAATTTATTAAAACGTAGTAGTAGCCTAATTATTGTGGTGGGAAAGAGAAGAGAAATTGTTTTGTTTCTTTTGGTGAGAGAGTGATAACAATAAGATAAAGAGACACAGAGGGACACCCATATATATAGAGAGAGAGAGAGGGAGGGGACTTGGTTATGTTACTGCATCAATGTAATGTTACGGATGATAACACAAGTCACAAATTTTGAAAACTTTGATATGAATGAATGCAAATAAATGGAACCTCATGTCTGTTATAATGCACACCGTCCCTAATGTTATAACGTACTAATTTGTATGTCACATACTAAAGCAGCTTAGGAACCTCAAGTTGTAAAAGCCAGCTTTTAGCATGTATTTTGCTGAGTAAGGAATTACTTCTCCTCACATCTGAATGCAAATTTTAATGTTATTATCACCATTAAGTTTGAGGATGGAAATTGAAATGAAGTCTAGGACTAGGATAAAGACACGCATGTTCCCTCTACTTTGAGAAAATTGGCTTTGGACACTGAGGTAACGAATATATTACTTGTCTAGACACTAGATGAATTTTGGATTATGATCTGAAATTGCTCATCAAAACACTTTTGTATATGAATTAGATGATTACTGTTTATGAACTTTGGATTTTGCTTGATATATATAACGAATAAGTTTGGATTAAGGTGCAGCTGCCATGGCGTTGAAGTCATTAGATGTTAAGTATAAGCTGGTGAGTAAATATTATTAAGATACAAATTGTCAATCGTAGTATTAAACTACATTCTAATTTTGAATGCATCCCTAACTTATATTTAAATGGGTTCAATTGACAGTTGTAAATAGGCCAACTTTGCTAACTTATCTGAAAAATTATTGAGAGTTGACAATGTTTAAATTAGATACTAAGTGTTGATGATACATCTTAATCGGCTTTGGTTGGTCCATTATGATATGGCATGATGAAGAAAATGTGAACAAGTGGGGTTGTGTGTGACTTGTGAAAGGAAAGGTGTTATTACTAACCTCAGACTGATTGAGACGTGTTATAAATTTTTATGGTAATGGTTAGAGAGCTTAAGTTAGGTAAGTAATTAAATTTATTTAATATATGTTTAGTGTTATGAGCACCACGAATGAACAATTTAGTAATCTAGGTAACCAATTTTAATGGGTAATTGATGGGTTGTAAATCTTTCTCGTTGTTTGCAGACTAAGCAATGCAAGCAACTGATAAAATAAAGTAAAAGTGGGTCCAAAACCACAGCATAAAGCAAAGATCATTCACATTCACATTTCTTCTATACTTGATTAATAATGGGTTGCTTTACACTTCAAATGTGACCCATTAACCCTATCTATTGTCTTGGGGTATATAATTATACTCTACTTGAGAGTACTGCTTCATGTTGTTTCCTCAAAATTGCCTAAAGGAAAAATTAGAATGACCTCCATAATCAATTTACAAATTTAAAATGTATCCAAAGAGAGAGATTCTTCTAGTGAACATCCAAGATTTGTAGCCTGATTTTCAAGCAGCAATGCTATCTTTTTTTCAGCCTTGGATGAACCAACTGACCCCACTATGCATGCAGCTTTTGTTGGTGGTTGATTAGGTGCTTATGCTTCTCTCAAAGTCAAAAGTTGGGCCACAGTTTGCTTGAAATATTGTTTGCCTCCTTGCAAGATCAACACAAACATTCATAAGTCTGTTTTGGCACATGCTTCACTGCTCTCTTTCAGTCTCTCTCTCTCTCTCTCTCTCTCTCTCTCTTTGCCAAAATCTTGGATGCTGATATCCCTTCCTTTCATTTTAGCCATCTTTGGCCTTATTTTGCTCCCAAAAAAGGAGCTTGCAGCACTTAAAGTGGCATATTTAATATACATTGCCAATACTTAAGACTCCACGTTGTCTGTTCAACCAGTCCCTGAATTGCGGCTTCAGTGAGGATCACAAATTGAGGAGTCAATAACCTTACTTCTGAACAAATGCCATTGTTAAATTGATATAAAACATACATAAAAATATGTATATACAGAAAGAAAGAGAACTTAGAAAACTAATTCTTCCTTTCTCCCAACATATTTCCTCCCAGATACGAAACTAAAATCAGGGAGATGATTAAAAACTATCCTTTCCGACCTACTACCATATCAGAGGATGATTCCCTCTTCATCTCATGATCAGTGTTCATCAGACAGTGTGCATCACACAATATACATTATAAGTAGAACTCAGATCACCCCTTCGTGACAATTTATACATCAAGAGGCCCTGCTGGAGACGACCTTGATTGGTGCTGCGACCTCGATTCAGCAAACATAGCAGCCACCTCGGCCACCACAAGCTTAGTCAGCAGCAGCCCTGCAATTAAAGCTGCTGCCATCAACATTGTGAATACAGCACTCCAGCTCGTAGCAGAAATATAACCTGTTAACAAGGGTCCAATAGCAGCCCCGATTGAGCCAGTTCCATCTATGATTGCTGTGACGGTTGCCAATGCTCGTGAGTTACCTTTCAATGAACTGTGGGTTCCCAAGTCGGCTGAGACAGCAGTTGTTATCAAAGCGTAGGGGCCATTTACAAACATGCCGGTGATGAACATAAGAGAAATGTTTAGAGCCAAGGAAACGTGTCCATAGCTACGGTAGAAGTAGAGAGCAGGGATTGCACAATACATGAAACTTGCTGCTGTTATTGCTCTGGCATCTAAGCGATCAGAAATGTGGCCAGCTAGTATCCCTCCAAGCACACCGCCGACATCAAACAATGTTGATAGGTTTCCAGATGTCTCGCTGGACAAATACTTCCCGTCTATAGCTGCAAGATTGAAGAACTTGTGTAAGTAATGATCATATTTTATGCCAACCTAACTGCTTACGGCTCAAAGGTTAAAATTTCAAGCTAAGTTAGAGAAGAGAAGCTCAGTGATTCAAAATTTATCATCTTCTTATATATAAAGACATGAAATAATGCTCTGAAATTTTAAGTTAACTACTACATAAATAAGAAAACAAGGCGGCAAAAGTTACCTGTATGGCTAAGATAGAAAGGCAGCCAATAGAGAAATGTATAGGCCACCAATTTGGCAAAGAAGAGGCAAAGAGCAAAGGGGGCAACCCCTGGAATTTTCCACGCTTCTATGAAGCCCACTGCTTCTTCCGCATCCTTTGCCTCTGATCTCAATAAGGGCTCTGTTACTTCCTCCCCGCTCTTCTTGGGAGAAAGTGATTCATCTTCTTCATCTCTATCAGCTCCAACAGACTCGGGACATGCAGGCAGAATCAGAAAAACAACCAGGCCCACAAAAACAATCATCAGACCAGGCACGACAAAGGACCATCCCCATCCATAACTCAATAAAGCAGATGCAACCAAAGAACCCGTGATGTTCCCAACAGATGTGTGAGCATTCCATATGCCCATGATCAGCCCTCTTTTACTCTTACCAAACCAGTTACCAACCACTGCAACAACTGAAGGCCACCCAGTTGACTGAAACAAACCAGCCAGCATTTGTACTACTAAGAAGTAGTAGAAACTATGAATATTTCCCCAATATCCCACACCAAAAAGTGAAGTAAACAAACCAGTTCCAATCATGCCCACTGTTAGAAAGATCCTTAAATTCAGTCTATCACCCAATTGTCCAGAGAAGTACATTCCAAAGGCATATACGGAGAGGAAAGCCACATCGATCTCACCCAACAAGGCTGTCCCATCCGAGCCATTAAATGGGGCCCATCCATCTCCAAGCTTCCACGATAACTTTCCACTTTCAGCTGGTTCGTGAACGTAAGATGGTCTCCGAGTGAAGAACTTCAAGCTAAAATCTGAAGATTCGGGATCAAGGGTACTCTTGACAATGCTAGTTGTTTTTCTAGTGGCATGATAGCTAGTGTAGGCTAAAAATGTTACAATCAGCACAATGGCTTGATGGGTTTTGAAGGAGAGGTTTCTTCCCTTTATGTGCTCTATGAATTGAATTCCGAGGGGCTTCCTGTTGCTTCTCTCAGATGCCGGTTCTACTAATGAACCCATAGGATGATATTGACTCTAAAAGGAATTCAGAAGAAGAAAATTTTCAACTTCCTCCTATAGATCAACAGCAGCAAGCTGAGAAATAAATACAAAATTTCTTGTTAGATCATCATGACAATTAAGTTTAAGCTACTATTATAAATCTAATTCAAATGAGAGAAATCAATTGAGTAAACTTATAACTAGTGTCTATGTTGCTGTAGAAGGAGCTAATACAACTAATCAGTGGAATACTTAGTATTCAGGCTACATAAAGATCACATCCAAGTTGCCATCGTCCAAACAATTCCACTACTTTCTCTAAAATAATATCGCTTCCTGTTTACAGTTTTTTGATCTCAATTAATAGTTGAAATGCTGAGCCTCGTATCATAATCCTGTCAAATTGAGTCCTTCAATGAACTTTCATAAGAGACAAGAGCAAGTAAATGCTTTAGAACCATAGAACAGTATAACCCTTGAGTTCATCAGTTTTTTTAAAATCACTGAAGAAGTTCCAAGATCTAAACATCAATAAACAACTTCAACCAACTGATTCAATTCTCACATAATCACAAACTAACAAGAAAATTACCAAATTATGAATAAACTTTGTCATAAATGAAAGTATGTGACTGAAAACTACTTGAAACACAAGACATAAACAGATATATCATTAAAGACAAGTTCGATATAAGTCAGGAATTGGTCGGAGACAAACTGTTATTTGTCGAATTTGCTACTTATTCATCTCCCTTTATTACAAAAGAAAATAAACAAACAACGTTAACATCAGAAGAAACTGAAGAATGAATCAATGGATATCCAGAACAGTCAACAATTTTATCCCATAAAAAATTTGTTACTATCAAATCGTAAGAACACATAGCGTCTGGAAAACATACGCGTGACTGAGTTGAACCGACTCAGTCAAAGCTTCGGTTTCTCTCTCTAAATTACTCTTCGTTTCTCTTTCCCTCTCTAAAACCGCCCATCTCTGGTTCTTGCAGTTGCTTAACGAACGAACTTGCTTCAATGCTTTGAGGAGTAACGGGAATATTCTCATGCTTGGCGTCAACAATATTTTAATGTCCCTGCAATTACCATCTTGCCCTGGGTTTATCTCCGATTATTGGATAGTGACTGTATTTGCATCTGATTGGGGGAACCCTACGCGCCTCATGTGATCTGACGAAATTGACCTCGTAATTGTCAAACGACAGAATTAAAAAATTGTAATAAAAAGGCATTGGCTTGATGTCTTAGCACGTGTCCACTCTTTAGAGGAAAGCCGAAAATTAAGGAAATTAACGCTCATGCACGGTTTCTGTTTCTAAAGTTGACCATCAAATCATACTTTAATTAAATTTTATTTTTAGAATTAATAATAATTTAAGATTAAATGAAGAATAATTATATTTAAATTTGTGTTTATAATTTAATATTAAAAAAAATAGTAAAAGTCTTTTCGTAAATTAATTTTATTATATAATATAACTAATATGATAAAATTATTAATAAATAAAATAAATTTATTTATTAAAAATAAATAAAAAAATAAATTTTATAAATTTTTAAAATTATGTTAATTAAATAATAAGATATTTTTTATTTTTTATTAATTACTATTAAATATTTTTTTACTTTATTAATTAGATAATCTCACTAAATTAACTATGTTAATATGATAAAATTATTTCAATTAAAATTTTTTCTATAATGTAATAAGAGAATATTTTAAATAAAACGATTCTATCTTATTAATAATATTGTTGTAGTAGGACTATTTAATTAATGAAATAAAAAAATTTATTAATTAATATTGAATAAAAAAATTAATAAAAATTTCATAATTCAATTAGTATGGTAAAAAAATTTATGGTATTTTTAAAAAATTTTTTAATTATTATTAATAAATAATTTTTTTACTTTAATTTTTATTTATTATTAATAAATAAAATTAGTTTATTTTATAAATTAAATAATTGTGAGAGATGCCAATTTATTATTGCAAATAATTGCATTAATATATGTCTCAAAATCTTGATGCAGTGTTTATCTTTTGTACCACAACACAACTCAACTCTCTCAGTTTCTTTTTCACTACCAATCAAATATCTGAACCGGCGAGCTCACGTTCCTGTGTACCGCAGGAGATCATAACAAGAATTGCAGAACCTTGAATATGAAAGCAAAATCAAGTCATGTTAACCACGCAACCATATCTTCATTCAATGCAAAACCTGCTTCAAATGTAGTTATCATGTCTTTCCACTGAGGCAGTTGGGTTTGGATCAATGAAGGATAAGTATTCCACCTAATTCAATAATTTTGTTGTAAAAATTCAAACTCTAGGGCTTGTAAATTTGTAGGATTTCATCAAAAGTTTAGACTAGGTTGTCCTCTTTTGCTTGTTGAAATGGCCCATTGACAGTCATATTTTATTATAATGAATGAAAGTGGAGCACATTGTCAATGAAACTTAAGTATGAGCATTTGGTCTTTTGCTTTAATTTGTAATTGGCTTGTTCTATTTTGTGGGAATCCATGGATTACTAGTGGTTTTCATATTGCTTTCGAAGAAGAAGGGTTGTGGTTAAAATTATAGTGTGAATTTGTTCGTCATTGATGGTGGAAACACAGTCAATATCAAGGGGGATGCTTCTTTTTTAAACCTTTCGTGTGTGGAGCCATCAATTAACTGTCACTAAAGACTATAAAATTAGCCACATGCATCATGCAACGTGTTTCACGTGTCATTATATTATATCAATTCTCGAATCTCATTTTAGATACGAAAGTTTACTTGAAGTTTTGTAAATTGGTGAAAATATTGCTTCAGATATGTAAACATTAAATAGTGACCGTTCGATCAATGCCTCAAAGATCCCGGGGTCAAAGATACTTTAATCTAATATTTGTTGTCCTTGATTAATAATGGGGCCAATTATTAAAAGGGTAATTTCGTCACTTCAACAAAAAAACCCAATTGCCAACTTGACAGTCGACAAACAAAATAGAAGGGTAATAAGGTAAATTCAAGAGGGAGTACCCGCTTTTGACAACGAGAATGGCGGGTGGCGGAGGGAAAAGCATATTCGAATATCCAGAAAGAATTATTCCTAGCTACAGGCGTATGTCCACCTCCAAATATTATGGGTCCAGCGAGTCCACGTGGCGACTGGCGTGGCGGAACTGATGGCGCCTGACATACTTACTTGGCTCTGTTGAGAATGGCTGTCTGTATCAGACATTGCATTAAATTTTTCGTTGATGAGAACGGGAAGGGGACGAAAACAGTTAAAGAGCAAAGACAGTTCCCTTTGTGGTGTTTCCCGGTTTGCAAGCCTCGGGCCCATGACTTTGGTTTAACTATGGTTCTTGTATTTTTGCATTGATGGAGAAACTGATGGATGGATGGATGGATGTATTTGGATTAGTGTATGGATATGTCACATTTCATAAATATAATATAAATGAATAATCATTATAAATTAAAATTGATAGATTTAGTTGTAATAGTAAATCTAATTTTTAATTTTTATATTAATAATTTTTTATTTTATATTAAAAATATTAATATTTTAATATAATTAATATATTTTAAATATCAAATATTATATAAATTTAAAATTTATTACTGTTTTAAATCGATATAAACTATTTAAAATTTTATTAATTTATTATATATTAATTATAATTTTATACTCAAAATATCTTAAATTTATCTATCTATTATTATTTTTTGTAATGAAGTGGGTGGCAACTAATATGTTAGGGGGTTAAGTGTTCAATGAGTAGACGGACAGATGGGAGCGCGATTCAGCTTTCAGAAACGGTGGCGTAGCGTGTTTTACTATTGACTACGCAAATTAATAATATTGTTATATTAAATTAGACTTGGATTAAGATATCAACATTCCCATTAAGCCTGCTGTTTTAAGAAACCGAAGGAAGCAGACATCATCTTGTTTTCTCTTTTACAATTTTATGATTTGATTATGTTATGTCTGCTGCCGTGAATTAAGCATGTCCAATGGCATGCTACACGAGGATTTAAAAGGACAAACATATAGAAAACTAGATTAATGGATTTGAAAATTAATCTACCCACTGAGAACATACGTACTTGTTTAATGGCTTGGGCTTGGGCTTTATTTCAGAATTTCTCTACAAGGTTTCAGAATTAGTTCTCGATTTGTCAAATTCACAGGGAGCTCAAAGACAACGAAGTTAATTAGCAACAGAGTAGTTTACTCAACTTTCACATGGAACACATCAGTTTTCTCTTCGTCCTTTACCTTAGGAACGGTCACCTTCAACACCCCGTTCTTCATCTCAGCCTTGATGCTGTCCGTCTTGTAGATCTTCTCTGGCAAATCAATCCTGCTCGTGTACCTGCGCACGCTTTCCTCGTTATCATCTTTTTTTCCTCCCTCTCCTTTGATTACTGGAGTATACTGCTCAACAGAGACCTTCACGTCTTCCTTCCCCAGCCCTGGCATGTCGATGCGGAGGTTAAGTTCATCTTCGGTCTCTTTAGCATCCCAGCCTGGACGGAGTTCGCCACGTGTGCCAGCGAAGACGGGGTTCTCAGTCATCTGGTCCATCAGATTCAGGACCTGGCTCAGGGTTCTTGTTGGCGAGAACGGATCAAACATCTCTGTACGCAATAATAACACAAATGTCAATTTCTAAAATCAAATCGAAGAAACTTCAAATAAAATCAATAGATACCGAAGAATTCAGAATACCAAGATTAAACTGATTATGGAACACATCCTCCAGCTAGAAATGATTAATCGGCAAACTTGTATGCAAACAACTTCAAACAATCACACATTATACTCCGTACTTGAGTCTAACTGAAGTAATTAATAGCAAGCACACAGTAAAAAATATTGTTCCGCGAAGGAAATAGAAGACGACTACCTGAGAAGAAATCCTCACGGCGGCGAGGGACAGAGCGAGCCGAGCGGCGGTCAATCTCCACATCGCGGTCGTCACCTTCATCATTGAACTCGCGAACGGCGTTGGTGTTGAAGAAGCGAGAGGCCGATACCGCTGTGGGGCTGATGGTACGGCGGATAGCCCTGGGGAGGATGTTTGAAGCAACAACCCTTTTGAGAGCCAGAGAGAACGCCATCGAGTTGATTCTTGGAAAGCAAGAAATGAAGCAGTACTAGTATTAAGAACACTTGTAGCTAGAGACTGTTTAGTGACTTGCCGAGCACCAAATGCACGATAGAGCTGCGGTGTACTTATAGGAGGGCGTGGAAGGTGCGAGAATTGCAGAACGTTCTGGAAAGCTATTCCGTTGTAGATAATTCTCGAATGACAATTCATTTCAGCATGTGACATATTTTCTTCGTATTTATTTTGTTAAATTAATATATAATTTTAAACGCACATTGTTGACTCTTTTGATTTCAATTAATTCCTGCCCAACTGAAGAGATACATAAAAATTTCATTTATCTCCACACTGAACTCACTTCTCACAGGCTTGCTGTCAGAACAATGCCCGGACATGAGTGACAGATTGTACCTTCCATGCCAGCATTTGGGCTTATATATTTTGTCTATTCAGGATAATCTTGTCTTTATTTTTACTCGCATAAGCAAAGCTGTGAAACCACACCACCCTCTGCAGTTTTTAAAATTTACTTGGAAAAGATTTACACTGTCAACGAGAGTTCATATATTAGAATTAGACCCACATGGGAACTGAGACCAAATAGAGCTCCAATTGCCAATTGCCAATTGCATTACATGACAAGCGAAGTAGTAATCCATCGATTTTCAACCATATTTGCCTCCCCAGCTTTCATCTTCTTTTAAAATTGTTCAAAGAGCAGCAACGATATTGTAAAATATAAACCTTTGCAGAAACCATTCCTTACTCAGATAGACATGAGATACAGACTCAGTGGCAGAAATTATATAGCATCAAGGTTCATTCCAGCAAACAGGAATATAAACATGCTATTTGGCAGATTATGAATTTTGTTACCTCCACGACCAAACATTTGCAAGTCTAATATTTTTACAAACGGCCTCTGCAATCCAGTCCACTGTGGATTTCCATGCAGATAAAAGTATGTCTTAAAGAGACGACTAAGAAGCTAGAAAATAGCACTCTGCAAAGACAAAGTAGTTACCTATAACCATCAGACACCAACTTTGGATTTTTAACTCCAAAATACCTGACGCCGAAAACCAGAGAACCCACTGTTAGTGAATCCTTCACCTCACTAAGCATCTTTTACCAATGCTATAATTACTAACCCAAAAAAAAAAGATGCAAAGGCGAACAAATTTAATCTTCAAAAATTTAACTGAATATTCACAAAGGGAAGCAAATGACGCACCGAGATCACTTCGAGTGTTGACAAAGAGGTCGTGAGGACAAAATCAAACCATATAAAACGCACAAACCTCCTTATCGTCCCATTTTATTTCTCAGTACCCTTTTTCCTCTTCTTCAGTCAAATTCCGAGCTACGATAAACCAAACTCTTCTCAGTATTTGCACCCGAAAAATTAAAATAACACCCATAACATTACATACACTCATGTAAATAAATATCCAAACACTAGATTCTGGAAAGCACCTGCACCCATGAGTTCGTCTCGCAGAGCTCGCTGAGCGTCCATGATACCCTGTCAAAAGAAAAACAAAAATGAAGTAATTGAATTGAAAATTTGGGATAAATTAATGAGGGAGGTTTTAGGGTTTTCGGGAATTGGAAGAATTTAGTGAAATCGAATGAAGTAAGAGGGAGAGAAGCAAACGAGGTGCCGCGTAAAAGAATTTCAGTAACTTATCGTACAAGAATTAATCACGGATTAATTGAAAATTATCTTTAATAATGATTAAATTTAATAAATATTTATATAAAATTAATAATTAAATACATAAATAAATATTAATATTTTAATTGCCGCGCTAATTAACACTACCCCAAAAGAGGACGTGGTGGCAAAGTTAGCAGCAGCGTGGAGGCTTCTTCTCGCATAAGACAAGAGGACATTGTCGCAACGTATATAACACGCGCAGACAAACCGCTGGCTGTAAGCGGCAGCTAAACAAGAACCAACCACAACCCCGTCTAGTTTATTATCCAAATTCCAGATTTTTTTGTGGCTCTCCTTTGATTATATTAACATGGACACTCGGATCAAATTCACCAAACAAACCTGATAATCTAATAACGAAAACCCTTTAGCCACAGCAGCTTTAGCCATGAATGACACAGTAGACAAACTGGTCATCTTCTTGGCAAAGAGAGATGGCATTGACAAGCTTGTCAAAACTTTTCAGTACGTGTCAAAGCTTGTTCACTGGCGTGTCGAAACCACAAAGCCTGAAATTGCTCAGAGATTCAAGCAATGGGAAGTTGCTTCTGGGCTCAGTCGAAAAGCCTTCAGAACTGGCAGGTTTCTTACTGGCTTCAATATCCTGAGAAGAAACCCTGGCGCCACATCAACTCTCAGATTCCTGGCTGTTCTTGCTAATTCAGGAGAGATGGTTTATTGGTTTTTTGACCATTTTCTTTGGTTGTCGAGAATTGGAACTCTGGATGCAGAGTTGGCAAGAAGGATGAGCTTCGTATCAGCTTTTGGCGAGTCTTTTGGCTACGTTTTCTTCATTATAGCTGATTTTATTCTGATGAAAGAGGGATTAGAGAAAGAGAAAAAACTTGCTGCTTCAGAAGAAAAATCTAAAAATGTGGAAGAGAGTTTAACGCAGATAAAAGTTGACAGAGTGATGAGATTGATGGCGGTAGCAGCAAATATTGCAGACTTGATAATTGCACTGGCGGATATCGACCCAAATCCCTTCTGCAATCACGCAGTTACTCTAGGTATCAGCGGTTTGGTTTCTGCATGGGCTGGTTGGTACAGAAATTGGCCTTCATAAGCTCAATTAGTTTATTGTAATGTTCAATAAGCCCACTGTATGAATGATTCTACCTCTCTATGTTACTCATTAGATCATGAAGGCAAAATTCTACTGTTATCATGGCGTGCCAAAATGAACTCGTCATGGACCATGAGTCCATGATTACCATCTCAACAAGCGAATCCTCTCGTGCTTTTGTTTGGTAATTGAAATGTGGGATACCAATTTTCCCGGGCTTCGGCCCGGCTCGTTTGATCGCAAAACGAATCATATTTAGTCTTATTTTCACAAATGGGTCAGAGATGGGACGATCTTCCATCCTTGACCCGGACCCCGATCCCAACCCCGTTAGGCTTGCTTTTTAGTCCATTAACTCCACATAATTATACTTGAAAATACGATACGAGTCATACGTTCGCAAGGCACCAAATGAATTAGGGACGGGTAGTTGCCATCCCTAGTTTTAAGTCACAATTATTTTATAATTTAAGAATTAACTATTAAATATTAAAAAACTTTTTTGAATTAATTTTACTGTAAATTAACATTATTAAATATATTTTTTTAATTTTATTTTTAAAGCACAATAAAATCATTATCATCTAAATAAATATTTTATAAAATTTATTTAAGAGAGTTTTAGATAGGATGTTCCTAACATGTCAGTATTGTTGATATAGTGAGACTATTTAATAAATAAGGTGAAAAAAATAATTTTATTAAATATAAATAAAAAAATTAAAAAAAATTTATCATTTAATTAATATAATAAAAGAAATATACGAACATTTTATCGATTTTTTTTATTCACAATCAATAAAATCGTTTCTACTTACTTCATTCTTTGAATGGTTGAGTCCTATCTAAGCCTCTTTCAATTTATTTATATACTTATCGTTCATCCAATTTTGCTTGACCCGATTTATTTAATTGAAATTTTAAGGGATTAATTTTACAGGGACAAGTTAATACTCGGTAAAAATATATGAAATTTTACCGCAAATGCGAACGTGGCAGTCATCTATTGGTCAAGCCAACGCGAGAAGCGCGTCGTTAACCATACCATTTATATTTTTGTACGTTCCGTGCAATTGGACTTGAAAACAAGTGTAATTCTGGTTAGTTGACTTCATTGGGGCGGTTTCCCTTCTTTGGTGTGTCCGAGATTCAGATCTTCGCTGTTTCTCTTCATTTCACAACTGATTCAGGCAAGAACCTTCTCTTTCGTCTTCATTGTTTGTTCTTTTTCCTCCTTACGTTTGAATGTTAAGTTTCAACTGCTGAATTGATTTCGATCTCTTGGATTTAGACATGAAGAATGATTTTTAATTTGTGAAATAAATAATCTTAAGTCGATTGATTGAAGTAATTTCATAAACAAATTCTTATTTATTGGTAATTGCTTTCGAATTGCGAACTCGATTTTGTTAGCAGATGGCGGAGGGAGGAGGACATTCTAGATATGTGAAGTTGACTAAGGAGCAGGCACCTATCGAGGACATCAAGCCCGGTGAACTCAACCAGCCCATTGAGGTTCCTCAGGTGAGTGAGCAAATATAGTTTCATAAGTTTGATCCGTGTATATGGACGCTTAAACTAATATTTGGGGCCGACATGCTTTAGGATAAGGTTGTGATAGATTTAATCACTATTGTTGTGGATCATTTCACAGTTGAATGTTCGTAAGTGCAACGAGTGTGGACAGCCTTTGCCTGAAAATTTTGAGCCTCCCTCTGATGAACCTTGGACTACTGGAATTTTTGGCTGCGCAGAAGATACAGAAAGTTGTAAGTCCACATTATAACCTAGCAATACTGTCACGGTTATTAAGCGGCCCTAGTTTTTCAACAGCACAAAAATTAATGTGCATCTGTAGATTTCTTGTGTTTTGTGTATATTTAGCAGTGAAATTTGGGCCGATCTGTTGTGTTATTTGTTTTTAGTTATAATTTTTAGGTGATCTATCATTCTAACCAGTTTTGCATTACTTTTCCTTTCTGGTCCTTTGTCCGTGTTTATTTTTTATAGTTTCCCGATGAAAACTTAGATTAGGAGAGTTCATTTTGTTTTCAATTACAGAACTGGACTCCATACTGCCTTTCTTTGAGTTGCTGCAGGCTGTTCTGAACGCTATTCCTGTGTTGCATTGACATGTACATGGAAACTATTGAGTTAGGTGGTGCTATTTTACGAATTTTTTTTGCTTTATTGAGACAACATGGAATAAGAAAAGATTTGCGATGAGTAGATGTGGGAGCAATATAACTAAAAGGGATGATTAAGCATGTATAGTCATAAAATGATGATGGTTTCACCCTGAATGCTAAGAAACAGAACATTAGCACTGCTGATTCATAATGGTTGAAGAACTCACGAGTTGTTTTTCTTTGTTGTTCAATGAGGGCTTTGCATTTCTGATTCTCTGCTCTTTGGCAGTCAATATGAGAATTAGATACTTATCTAAGCATTGGTCAATTTACAATTCTCTTACTTGACACCTTTTCAGGCTGGACTGGACTGTTCTGCCCATGTGTTCTATTTGGGCGTAATTTGGAAAATTTGAGAGAAGATACGCCATGGACTCAACCTTGTGTTTGTCATGCCATTTGTATTGAAGGTGGCATGGCACTGGCAGCAGCAACAGCTGTCTTTCATGGTATTGATCCTAGGACATCATTTCTTGTTTGCGAGGGTTTGTTTTTTGCTTGGTGGATGTGTGGGATATACACTGGTATCATTCGGCAAAACTTACAGAAGAAATATCATCTCAAGGTAAATCAATTGCTCTTTGCTGTTTCACAAAAAATAAATTTCTTTTTTTCTGATATGGGATAATTGGTTTTGAGTAAATTTCTCCGCTTGCTTAGGTGACTGCTGATGCTTTATTTTGCCACAGAGAAAGATGATGTTTAACGTTTTCAAGTTTAAATTTGTTTGTTTTTCTTGGTTTTTCTGAAATGAATTCCTCATTGAAACAAGTTCATGCGGAGTAATGCCACTCAATACTTTTGCATATTCTAAACAATACAAGTCATTTATGTGACTGTTGACATCTGAATTTTCAAACAATGAACACATTTCGAAATTTGGAAAGAGATTTATTAAGAGTCTTCTTTCTGGAGGACCTATATATGGAAATAATAACTGTTGATGGTCCCATTGTCTGTAGCGGCCCAAGACACTTGGCTTTGTAAGGAAAAGATTTCTAACTTTTTCGCTGCAGTTTACTGTCTGCTGACTCATATTTCTTGACTGCAGAATTCACCATGTGATCCCTGCATGGTGCACTGCTGCCTGCACTGGTGTGCGTTGTGCCAGGAGCATAGGGAGATGAAAAACCGTCTCTCAGATAACGCTGTATTGCCAATGACCATTGTCAACCCTCCCCCGGTTCAAGAGATGAACTCTACCCGTGAAGACCATGCTTCTGCTCCAACCTCTGGAAATGGCACCACCTTGGAGATGCAAGCTCTATAAGATCCAGCATACCTAATACACATTTCTCTCGAGAGGGATTTTTCTTTGATATGATTCCCATGTCAGAAACAAATTGGATTAACCTATATAGTTTTCCTTTAATGCCCGTGTGCATGAAATTGGTAAATTTACCTCCTGTTGAATACTTGAAGTGTGAAGTAGAAAATTTTGCTTCTGTTCAGACCGCTTGTCTTTAATTGGGCTGTTTCCGACTACACTGTCAGATACACAAACCTGAATCATAAAAAATGCTTCATTTGTACTTGTGGACGTGGTAGCATTTCATTTGGTGTATGCTGAAGTGTTTAAATGTTAAGTATTTTATAATTAATTAGATATATTTTAATAGCAACAAAGCTAATTGTGGTGATAGGAAATTGTTCCGGTCCGCAAAAATGAGGTCCGTACTGGATTAGACCGGATTTAATTAGTTAAAAGATAAATAAATTTTATTAATTTTAAATTTGAATTCTAATGAATTGTATTGGGTTAGTTCTCAAATTTTTATTATTTAATTTAAAATTTTATATTTAATTAATAAATATAAATAAAATCCAGCTCAAATCTAATGAATATGGTTCGGTGACGAATTTCTTTCTTTCGGTCAATACAGGCCGGGGCTGATCCTTTTAATGCTTCTGTTCCCCAAGGTCGGCCCCTTTTCTCTGATAAATAATCAATCAGTTGATCTCTGAATAGTTGATCATTTCAAATCAGGGCCCACAAATATGATGGAGTCGTAAATCCTCATTCCATTATTACATCCTACTCTGCACCTATACCTGATAATGTCTCTTTTTTCTTATAATTTATTTCTATTAATTTTTTTTTTTTAAATAAAAACAAAACGCACCGCATTTGCCTCATTTTAAAACTCGAAGCAAGAAGCACGCACGCATTGCCAGTCAAAGCTCCCGTTCAAACTTTAAACATTTCTGCTTCTCTCTTGAATCCGCTTTTTCTCTCTCTCGTTTTGATGGACAGACCGGAGTTGGAAAATGAAAGAAGATTGGCGAAGAACAAAGAGAAGAAGCTGGCGGTGCAGTCCGCCCCTGGGCGCATGTTAGCGCTGCCGCTCGTTGTAAGACCTCCTGCCTCTACATCCAATCAGGTTCAGCTAGCTGCAGTAGCCGTCGATTTAAATGTACGGCTGAGATCTGCCGACATGCCCACCGCAATGCAAGAACGTGTGATCAGACACTCCAAAGTCCTTCTTGACGCAAACGCCGACAACAAGAGACTCAGTCCGACTCATTTAGCCATGTGTCTTAAGAAGGTAAAGACATTTTCAGTTTCAAATAGTTTAAATCCAAAAACTACAATGTCTAGTTCAGCAGCATCATAGTCATCTTATGGTTTCAGGAATTCGACGCCTTGTACGGTCCGGCATGGCACTGTATTGTAGGGAAGGGTTTTGGGTCATTCGTGACGCACTCGAGCTGTGGATTTGTATATTTTTCAATAGACAAGCTCTTTTTTCTTCTCTTCAAAACAGAGGTCCGTCCAGCTATTAAGAAGTCTTCTCTGCTGCTCAAGTATAAAATTTAAAAATACTTTCTTATTTATCAGCAATTTTGCATTTTACATGAAAATGGAGGATGTTCAGCTTCTCAACATCATGCTCTTATATCCATTGCTTGCCTTAAGTAATCTTCACAGGGATTGTCAAGACACAGTAATCCCTATGTCGAGAGAGAAAAGAAACCCAGTTAAATTTTGAAGTCGGATACTTGGTGTGCAGCAACTATCAAAGTTCGATAAAATTTCTCCGATCGAAGTTGAAACAGAATTGCAAACTACACAAATTATACTTCCTATTAATTTCAGGATTGCTCTTTAATTCTTAAATATATTTATTTTAGGGTTTATAATCTTCTATGTATTAGTCCCTTTTCTTTTAATGCATTGCATTTTATTTCATTTCGTTTCATCTATGACCATGGAGATTGAGGTGGGATTGTTTCAATGATACACGACCATGGAGGCATGATTTGATAGATGCTTCTTCTACGTTAGGGATCCTTGGGATTCTTCTTTTCAACACCCATAACGTGCACGTAAGTTTGAGTTGTTAGAGCTCGATATCATGTGATATATGTTCTCGTGGTTCACATGACAAGCTTGTTTGATATTGGTCTTATACGTGAAAGAGACTCGTTATTTTAGGGTTGGTTAAAAATGTCAACACCCCTTAAAATAAGATTATTTTCAAAAATTTTCCAAGAGTTTAATATTGGTATTTTGATCCTTACCTATTAGCTCCAATTTATTTAGCATTACCTTACATGTGACAGGGTATATTAGATTTAATACTATTGTTTTAGCCACTCACTAGTTTAAGCTTTTGGATCAAAATGTTAATTTAACAGGAGTTGATCGCATTGTCGAGGAAACTATTTAGTCAAACATCAACTTAACATGAGTTGATGACATTAACAAAAGAGATTAATAAATTTTACTCCAGAAAGAATGAAAGATACTGCATCATCAACAAAATAAATGGGATTTAATAACACAACGGATTAAGTTATTCTATGAATTGATCTTTCAAGCTAAATAGAGATACTATCAATGCATGTGTAGAATTGGGGATGCTATTTCCATGCTGGCGCTCATTGAGCTCTTATCTATGGTCATACACAGAACGGGGAATCGATGAAGAGTTGTCATCCAAAGATTTTAACAGTCCCCAACGCTGGACCCAGGAATGATTTCACAAGAAAATGGCAAAAGCATCAAACAACGTTGCCCTCTATAAGCTCTCTTAGTTTTTTCCTTCAAACTCAAGTACTTCCTTCTCTTTATCGTTGCTTTCAGATTTCTTCTGCATTTCCAGCAGCTTTTGTTGTTCCTCTTCACTCTCTTGCGCTTTCTGTTCTTTCACAGCCTTTGGTTTATTGCTTGCGGACTGCTGATACATAACCCCACCAAGCATACAAATCAAGAGCCCAACTGTTCCCAACCATGTAGAATGCTTATCCCAAACTACCAAGTTAATCACAACTGTTAGTAGCTTGTTCACTATACCAAGAACTGTAAAGCCTGTTGCAGAAATCGCCCTCCGACAAGAGAACCCAAAGAAAGAGATGGCTAAACCAAATATACATGATAGCCCCACAGGCAAAACCACTTCAAAAGAGTACCAGTCTGATTTATCTGTGACTTCGTGCTTCATTTTCTTCAATTCCCCCATTATAAGTAGCTCCAAGGGAAATAGTAGGAGAGCCTCAAGATTATTGTACAGAACAAGACCCCATGTATTTAGACCAATTGTCATTACAACATGCTTTATGTAAACAAAATCAATGGACATGCTTACCAGGTAAGCTAGGGCCCAGGTATATGCCATGACAGTGAACTGGTAATCTGTTAGAACATAAATCACACTCCCACCAAGGATCGTGGCAAGGGAGATCCATGTCTTGATTGATGGCCATGGTTGGTGCAAAAAGAGAGTCTCTCCTATTGCTACAAAGATGGGAACTGCTGAGCGAAAGACAATGAAAGTGTCAACATTGGCATGGAGGAGGAGCTCACTGTTGGTGAACAGAGAGAGATAAAATATAATGGCTGCAGGCAGAAACCGCCACATGGTCAGAAGGTCAAGCGCATCATGCTCTAAGAACTTGAAATACCCACAAAGGAGGACACCAGCTGCACTTGTGAAGTATTGTAAAGCCGTTAGTGCCCCTGGATAAGGGAATTTCATGACAGCCCATTTGTTGATAATGGAGAGCAAAGAAGCTGAGATGCAATACCCGGCAGCTACACCATATACCGAGGCTTGCTGTAGCAAAAAATTGTACCAGGACACTTGTCTTTCACTAGAGAGAGAAGGGGCTTCTGAGCCATTTAGGGTTTTGCCACCTGGCGGATTCTCCTCATCATTTGACATCTACAAAGAAACAAGATATTTTTATTTGCAGGTCTAGCCAGAAAAAGTGTATATATATGTGTACATAATGCGCTTGCTAGGAACAAAAGGGGCTGTGACACTACTTAACTGGAAGCCATGGATAGCTTATCACATTAAATTATCAATAATTCCTAATCAAATAAAACACATCAAACTGCAATATATTAACCATTCAACAGAAAGCAAAGATCTTTATATGTCGTTGAACTATATTAAAACAACAGAAAATCTTAGCTTTCTCATAACAGTCATAATTTATATAAAGAGAGAGAGAGAACCAAGATATTTACATGTTAAGCCAAACATTCATATATTTGTAGAGAATCCATATGAAATACATCCCTTTTTCGCTTCTTTGTCATTCTAGACAAGGATTTCAAATTTTGTATTTGGCAGTTTTGATAATCAACCAAACTTTCTACAAACCCACCAACAAAACATCACGTTTATAATAATTCAAAGAGTTCTAAAATGTATCCTAATTCTTCTTAACTGGTCTATACACACAACCTCCATAACACAAATACCCATGTACCACCTTTCTCATAAAATGCAACAAAATTGACCAGATGCTGCACAGCAGAACCGCACAATTAGTAAAAGCAAACAACCAGTTCACCCACATAAGCAATCTTTCGTTTGGCAAAATCCTCCTTGCTGTTAGCACCATTAGAGACAATCAATCATCCTTAATAAAAGTCCGACCTAAAGTAAGATGCAATTAGAACAAATGATTTTGCATAATACAACCTAACCTTCCCTAAATTATCCATTAATGAACATCCCATAACATGAAAACAGCCAACCAAATTCTTTAGCGTTGAATAACCTAGCAGTAGTAGCAGCAGACCGGGGGAATATCCATAGTTAATATTGAAGTGCATCAAACAACTTAACTTGTAAGTTCTAACTAGCAAATTTTCAAGCAAATCTTGAAGGTGCAAGAGGATTTTATGGGCGGAAAACGAAAGATACACCTAGCAATGGGGCAAACTGAGCGTCGCCTCAAAAACACATACTACTTACAAAATCAAAAACTGAAAAAGATGGAGATAAAGCATCAAAGAAAGTTGACAGAGATAAAGCATCAAAGAAATTTGGAATTCAATATCAATAGTAAAACTATTAAAGTTTTGCCCAAAGAAATTTCAGAGAGCATAGAATTATTTATTATTGAAGCACAAGAAAAGCTATAGAGAGGAAACAACTGTGATACAGATCCAGCAGAAATCATTTATTATCATCAGAACATTATTCAAAAATCTCTCTAGACATGTATTTGCAGCTTCTCCGAAGTACCCATTAACATTTCAACCTGAACCAAACGGTATTATAAGAAATATTTATCAATAAGATAGTTTATATCCCGCTGCGACTATCACAAAAAAGTCATCAAACAAGTTTCTTTTTTTCCCCTCAAAAAGGGGTGATCAATTCGGAATTAAACTCAAATACAAAAGCATAGCTACAAAGAGGAAGAAAAAATGAAACGTGAAAAGATGCACTCTCATTGTTGTAAACACAAACCGGTTTCCAGATCAGAGAACAGTGGAAATACAAGAGATAATCGTAAAGAAAGAGCGACGGAATTAATAACCTGTGGCTGCTATATGTCGTCAGAAATTTGCAGTGGACGGCCGCCTCTGTTGATCAATTGGATCTCGCAGTATCCAATAGCCTCCCAAGAATCTGTAAATTAGGGTGTAGGAAGCAGAAATTTGGGGGTAAAAGCTCGAGCTTGCAGGCCTGTAACCAGGGCGCAGTCTTCTTTCATTTTTCACCTTTTTAATTCAATTTCAATATTCTCGTCTTGCACGTGATGCACGTGCAACATATCCCGCGCCAACCCACTCTCTGTAATTACTTCATTTTCCAGGGATGTCAAAAATAAAATAACAGAATAAACCGCGCATATTATAGAACCCCAATAGTATACTGCCACGTGTATTCTGGTGGTTATTTTTATTATTTGAATTTCTTAGGAGCTTTTTCATGAAACATTGCAACGCTTAACTTTTTCATGAAACATGGCGACGCTTTTAAGGTTATATAAACTTGTGACATTCCCTGTGCAAAGGCCTCTTCAATGTTTATTTCGTATTCTCTGTCACAATGGCAACAGCAGCACTTACTGCACGTTTCAATCAATGGGTTACCAGAGACGCTCTCAGAGCATATCTTGCAGAATTCATCTCCACTTTCTTTTATGTGTTCGCTGTTGTTGGATCTTCCATGGCTTCAAGTGAGTACCCAGAATTCGTTTCGCGTTAATATTGAGCAAGAATTTGGTTTATGTTAGTGTAATATTTGACAGAAGAGCCCCAAATGAATAGCTTTTCTTTTCTCTGTTTCTCGTTCAGCCTACTTAAATCTTCAAAATGATAGTTGTGCCAGAAGTTTGCTCTGTATTTCTGCAATTCAGATTTGTCTAAATGTAGCGTAATAGCTGTCGACAATGACAATTTTGATTTCAGTAAAAACTCCATGATGAAATTATGTAAAGACAATATAGTTGCATTTGGAATTGACATTTAGTTTTTTGTGTTATGGCAGGGAAATTGAGCCCAGAGGTAGCAGCAAGTCCTTCCAGTCTGCTGATAGCTGCCATCGCTAATGTGTTTGCGCTGTCATCAACTGTTTACATTGCCGCAAGTATTTCCGGTGGGCATGTAAATCCTGCAGTTACCTTCGCAAAGGCAGTAAGTGGTCATATCGCAGTGCCAACGGCTTTGTTTTACTGGGTTTCTCAGATGCTGGCCTCTGCCATGGCTAGTCTTCTTTTGAGAGTTGCCACTGTTGGCCAGGTAATAAAAAATATTTGTGCCCAAACAGGGTCGGAATTTTTTCTACTTTTGTACCAAAAAAAACGAAAACAATATATTACTTTTTAACTTTTGCAGCATGTTCCGGCCTACACAATAGCACAAGAAATGACAGGATTTGGGGCATCTTTATTAGAAGGTGTTCTAACTTTTGCTCTGGTTTATACTGTTTATGCTGCTGGTGATCCTGGAAACAGTCTATTGGGAGCCACTGGACCCTTGGCAATTGGGATGATGGCAGGAGCTAATGTTCTGGCAACAGGGCCTTTTTCCGGTGGCTCGATGAACCCAGCGTGTGCCTTCGGATCAGCAGTCATTGCCGGAAGTTTCAAGAACCAGGCAGTCTACTGGGTTGGACCTTTGGTAGGAGCCGCGGTTGCAGGACTTGTGTATCATAATGTGGTGTTCCCTGCTCAAAGGGGAGATTCTGAGGGAATTGGGGTGTGATTTTGATTGCTGCAAAGACAATGATAGATTTTTAGTTAGTTGTTTGGGAAAATGTAGAAACATTGTTTTGTAATGGTTAGCTGCTGTGTTCGATTGTTAGGAATCTGACTACCTCATGGTAACATTAGTTAAGATACCAGTATTTTGCTGAGCAACTGTAATGTGTTCTTGATAAATGCAATTTGGGTTTTAATTATACGGAGCAATGTTAAGCAACTTTCTGTGGTATCATCTCTTTTCATCTATATAATATGATCTGAGTACAGGGGATTTGATGTAATTTATCGACAAAATAATATCATTATTTTTAAAATGATGATAATGAGGGGAACAGTATGTTATTATTCCATACAAGTGCTTCGTTTCATTTTCTTCCTAAACCAAAAATCTCATCCTCTTCTCAGCTGAGCCTAAACTTAAGCTCACTGGTTCACTGTCGTCAATGGCGTATTTAACATTAGTGACACATCTCATTGAGGGAAGATACGGTGTCTTGTAATTAGCTTCTACGTGCTGAGATTTTTCCTTTCTTGCGCCCATAATTCTCAGGTGGCCTCCGAAAAGGTGATAGCAAATGAACATAAATCCCTTGGCTTAAATGGGCTTACTATATTCTGGGGAGGACTTGTATGTATGCTTTCTCTGTCTTTTCTGATCCAGTATGTTGTGTTTTTGGCTTTCTCTGTCTTTTCTGATCCAGTATGTTGTATTTTTGGCTTTCAACATTCCTTTCTTTTCAATGTATTGAATACAATTTGGTGCCTGCATCACTCAGAATGAGTTTTGTGTACCTGTCTGTTAGACTGTTAAATTTTCACGAACTTTTTCTTGCATAACACTGGTACGACCTATTATTTGATGTGAAATGCCGCATAAGAAGATTTTATTTCCATAATGGGGTCATTATCTCATTTCTCCATTATAGCAGTAGGAATTTGATAGATGGTTTTTCTGCCTTTCGAGTTTTTATGTATTCTTGCAATTTTAACATCAACCTAGGCTTTGCTGAATTCCTGCAGGAAGAACTTGGTGTTCTGCTGACACCTCCAACTGGAAAACAAAGAACGGAGGGCTGGAAAGGATCGGAAACGGAGCTTCTGCTGCAAATGAAGTTTGAAGATACGGAAAGGTATAATTGAATAAACATATTAGAAGTGTTTCTCATGAAATCTGGAGTGATGTGCATCCAGAAACTTATCACTGAGAAAGTTTTTATCTGCTTGGATGGCCAGACCTGCTTGGGATGTTGCTAATTCTGGTCTGGGAAGGAATTCCATTTCCGTGGAGGCTGTAGGCGTTTATTAATTATATTAAAATAAATGGGCTAAGCTGCGGGCTACTGGGCCATTTATTTAAGCCCGGGTTATAAGGCGCCAGCATCAAACGTCATAACAATTTTGAAAAATTTAAAGACCACAAAACCATTTTCCCGCTCTCTGCAATGGCTCTTCGATCTTCATTTTCAACTTGACAAAAATCAAAAGAATCGTCAGCGGAAAGCATTTGCTTCTTCAGCTTTCGAAATTCATATTTCCAGAAAAATTTGAGCGGCTTATCTCTTAGGTTTCGATCTCTGGTACCGTTTCAACTTAACGAATCTAGGGTTTCGATCTCAGAAACCCTCCACTCACTGGCATCTTCAACTCACAAACTCCATCACTTGAAGTCGCTGCTCTCAATAGCGGTAACCAACTCGATGCTTTTAACGTTAATTTCTTTGTTTTGCTCTGAATTATTTATATTTTCGTGTTATCTGTTGAGTATTAAAGTTTAGGTTTTTGACTATTGCAATTAAGATCTGGAGAAGGTAAAAAAAAACATTTCTTATCCACTTTCGCGTTAAGATGGGTTATTTTGCAGTAATGTTGTCTAAATTGGTTGCAATTTATCTTCTACCTTGTATTTTTTTTTTCTTACGGTACATTTATCATTTTCCTACGCATGTTCTAGGGTTTTAGGGATTGGGGAAAATGTACATAAAGGAGATATGTCTGGAGGGGTTTAAATCCTATGCATCAAGGACGGTCGTTCCAGGTTTCGATCCATATTTTAATGCCATAACGGGTCTAAATGGTTCTGGCAAATCAAACATTCTGGACTCGATTTGCTTTGTTTTGGGTATTACCAATTTGCAGCAGGTTCGTGCTTCGAACCTTCAGGAGCTTGTGTACAAGCAAGGCCAAGCTGGAATTACTAAGGCCACAGTGTCAATTGTGTTTGATAATTCTGATAGGAGCCGAAGCCCACTTGGGCACGAGGACCATCCAGAAATTACAGTCACTCGACAGGTCGGTTTTGCATATGGTGACTACTTGCAAATTTGTAATTATAATAGTTTTTAATTGTTTCAAATATGTGATTTTTGAAAAATTGTATGTACCATTTATGTTTTGGAGTTTGTAGAATCTGTTGGGTGTATAAGCTATTTGGATTAGGTGAGAGGAACTTTTAGTCATTTAATGAATGAAGTTTGTATCTCACCAATCACTAACTTCAGTGTAAGGTAATTTTTTTGTCAAAGTGTTTGAATTTGTTGAAGTAAAATGTTGGATAGGTGGATTTTCCTTAATGGTATATATTTGATTGGGAGTTTGAGTGTATCTTGTGCTGCTTTTAACTAGCTTTTTGAAATAAGATGGGTCTTCTTTGATATTAATATTTCATCACTAACTTGTTTTCTCTATTGCTATTATGGGCTTGACTTCTACTAACTAGTTTTGACATGCTTGGACATTAACTGGTATTATTTGGTGTTGGCCTCAAAATAAACCACTAAAGCAGAATCTGTATCATTTTACCATGGTTATAAAGCTGTAAATGGGAAATTGCTGTGCTTTGGTACATCAGTATGTTAATATATATTTGCTTACTATGCAGATTGTGGTTGGTGGAAGGAACAAATATCTGATCAATGGCAAACTTGCACAGCCTAATCAAGTTCAAACCCTTTTCCATTCAGTGCAGCTTAACGTTAATAATCCACATTTTCTAATAATGCAAGGTCGCATCACCAAGGTTTTAAATATGAAACCACCTGAGATTCTATCTATGCTTGAAGAGGCTGCTGGGACAAGGATGTACGAGACAAAGAAAGAGGCAGCACTGAAAACACTTGAGAAGAAGCAGAGTAAGGTTAATGAGATTAATATTCTTCTTGACCAGGAAATATTACCTGCTTTGGAGAAACTAAGGAAGGAACGGACTCAGTACATGCAATGGGCTAATGGAAATGCTGAATTAGATCGACTTAGAAGGTTTTGCATTGCTTATGAATATGTTCAAGCTGAGAAGATCAGAGACAGTGCAGTTGATGAAGTGGAACTAATAAACGCAAAGATTGCCAACATTGACAATAATACAGAGAAAACACGGTCGGAAATACAGGAAATGGAGAAACAAGTATTGGATTTGACAGCTGAAAAGGAAGCCAGCATGGGTGGGGAAGTAAAAAATTTATCAGAGAAAGTTGATGCACTATCTCAAGATCTAGTACGTGAAGTGTCTGTATTGAATAATAAGGATGACACTCTCAGGACTGAGAAAGAGAATGCTGAAAAGGTGACTAAACTTTCTCAAATTCTGTCATTTGTTTTCTTTTTATTTTCAGCTCTGTATATTGTCTGTTCTATCAGTTTATTTCCACCCTATTATTTGCGGTTTTCTGGTATCACATTGGATTCTACATCTCGATTTTGCTAGATTGTTCATAATATTGAAGACCTGAAGCAAGCTGCAGAAGAGAAGATCTCTGCTGTTAGAAAGTCTGAAGAAGGAGCAGCTGATCTCAAAAAGAAATTTGAGGAACTTTCAAAGGGTTTGGAAGACTATGAAAAGGAATACCAGGTGAGGAGTCCTTGTATATGTGGATTTGTTTGTCTTACTCCATTGACATTGTAATTACATTGGTTAGGGTGTACTAGCTGGTAAGAGCAGTGGAAATGATGAGAAATGCCTTGAAGACCAGCTAGCTGATGCCAAGGTTGCTGTTGGCAGTGCTGAAACAGAATTGAAACAGTTGAAAACAAAAATAAGCCATTGTGAGAAGGAGCTGAAAGAGAAAACAAACCAGTTAATGTCAAAGCGTGAGGAAGCTGTTGCTGTGGAGAATGAGCTGAAAGCTAGAAGGAATGATGTGGAAAATGTCAAACTGGCATTGGAGTCGGTTCCATATAAAGAGGGCCAGATGGAAGCTCTGGAAAAGGTATGCTCTTCTTTCTATGTTTCACCTTGACCAACTGTGTAGGCTAAAATTTTTCTTATGTGTTAAATTAATTTTTGAACCACTATCTTACTTTCAGGACCATGCATCTGAGATGGGAATTGTGCAGAAGTTGAAAGATGAAATACGAGATCTTTCATCACAGTTAGCAAATGTGCAGTTCTCATACCGTGATCCTGTGAAAAATTTTGATAGGTCAAAGGTGAAGGGCGTGGTTGCAAAGCTTATCAAAGTGAGGGATAGCTCTACCATGACTGCCTTAGAGGTATGTAATGAATATCATATAGTTAGTCTTATAACCTAAGATTCTTATAGCAATACTCTAGCATTGACTTAACTTGCAGGTGACGGCTGGTGGAAAGTTATTTAATGTTATTGTAGACACTGAAAATACCGGAAAACAACTACTTCAGAATGGTGACCTTCGAAGAAGAGTAACCATTATACCGTTGAATAAAATTCAGTCCTATACTGTCCGTCCCAGAGTTCAGCAGGCTGCTGTTAGATTGGTTAGTCATGGCTTTCGCCTGAACCCATGATTTAATCCAGGAAGTTCTGTTGTTTTTTTTTATTGACTTTATCCTTGCACATGCAGGTTGGCAAGGAAAATGCTGAAGTTGCACTTTCTTTGGTTGGTTACAGTGATGAATTGAAGGTATGCTTTCTTATGCTTGTTCATCATTTTAAACCTGCTGTTTACTAATTGTATATGTGGTTCTTATGTGTGATATTTTGTGGTTTTCTAGAATATCTACTAAGTACATGCTTTTTGTCTTAGCAATTGTGGTCTTGGAACTTTATTGTGTAAGCCATGTTGTTTGGAATATAGTGATTGAAAAGTGGATGAGTTGCTTATCAGCTTTTGCACTTTGTTTGTTGTGCTACGATAATGTAAATACTGGTGGCTTTTATTCTGTGACGGTTGTTATATTGCAGAGTGCCATGGAATATGTTTTTGGTTCAACCTTCGTATGCAAGTCCATTGATGCTGCAAAGGAGGTACACCCATCTTTGCAAGGCACCCTTTTAACACTGTCTGTTGTGCAATTTATTTTCATGTTATTGTTGCTCATATTTGTTATTTTTGTGCTGTAGGGTTAACAGTTCTTTGAAAATGTTAAACTGTGACTCATACATTTTTTTTTTAAGATAATTTATTTCATACAATTTATGGTGGTTTTTTTTTTTGTTTGTAAGCCAATATAACTGAAGAAAGTATCATGAAACAAAAAACATCTAAGAGCACATCTGATTATCAGAATGTTCTTGATCTATTTTCCTTTCACCTGATTCTTAAAATTTTGTTTGAAATAAGATGATCTTGAAGTGTGGTTTTAGCCGTAAACTTATGTTTGTTCTTAAAATGAGCTTTGGATAAAATTGCATTTTCTTCATATGTTGAATTTCTTGCAATATTTGCCCTTTTAGCTGCTTGAAAGAAGATGTCCAATCACAGGTAACTATTTGGTAATCAGAATTTTGCTTTCAGTTAGTGGAGGCAAGTGATGATGTTGTCAAAACCTTGTGAGGGATTACCAATTTATCAGAAAGAAGTCAGTGATTTGTTGATTTTTCTCGTGTATCTTAAGAACCATTATCTTAAAAGTAATCCACTTCTAATTTTATGCTGCTGTGTAATTTGAACAGAGAATCAATTTACATTACCACATGACATGCCTTTTGCTTGTGAAATCATGTATTCTGACCTGCACTGCAATCAAATTTTTGTAGGTTGCTTTTAATCGTGAAATTCGCACTCCGAGTGTTACACTTGAAGGTGACATATTTCAGCCAAGTGGTCTTCTAACTGGGGGAAGCCGCAAGTAACTACTCTGCTTCTTTTCATTGGTTGGAATTCTCATAGGCATGCTTCCTTGCAATGTTGCATACGATTTTTCTGTTTCTCTTTCTTTGCACCTTGGATGTTGCATGGTAGGGTGTTGGAGGTGATGATATTTCAGAGTGTTTGTGATTATGTTGTTTTTTGTCTTGGAATTTCATGGAGCAGGAAACAAATTCAATGAAGATTGCATTGAAAGCTGCTTTCAAGTGTTTCATATACTTGCTACTTGTGAACCTTTAAAATGAATAGTTTATTGTTGCAGGGGTGGTGGTGATCTGTTAAGGCAACTTCACAGTTTAGCAGAGGCTGAATCAAATCTTCTAATACATCAGAAAAGGTTATCTGAAATTGAATCAAAGGTAGTGGCCTCTTCTCTATACAAAAGAAAAGGAAAAGGAGAAAAGAAAAGATCTAATGCTTATCAAAAATAATTACCATTAGAATAGAAACTCTTAATAATGAATTTGTGTGACTGTTTACATGGAAATATTTGCACAAGTCCTTCAACTTCTTGTTGACATGGACTGATCAACAGATTTAAGTCTATCAGCAGATTATTTATGACCTATCACTCTTCAGAAACTTCTCCCTGGGATATTGCTGTATCAAATGCATATGGGCTTGCTTCTGTGTCCAATATCTTGTTGGAAATTTATATAATATAATCCACTCTCTATTGTTATTATTACTATTTCTAATCTTTTCTCCATTATGTTGCTTTCGTAGTTCTTAAAATACGTACGTAACATAATGGTAGAATGGCACACGTGCAATAATTGAATTCTCATTTTGTTATCTTTGACATTTCAGATCAAGGAACTCCTGCCTCTTCAGAAAAAGTTTGTGGACCTTAAAGCTCAGTTAGAACTTAAATTATATGACCTTTCATTATTCCAAGGCAGAGCTGAGCAAAATGAGCATCATAAGGTTTGCATCTTACCTCTCTCTCATTGCATGTTTAACCCATTTATTTTAGTCATCAGACTGCCATTTTGTTCTTGTACAATTGTGCCTATTTTGTTATTGTTTCTTTTTTTTTTTTTTAATCTTGTTTTGTTGAAATTTAGCTTGGTGAAGTAATAAAAAGGATTGAGCAAGAGCTTGAAGAAGCAAAATCTTCTGCCAAAGAGAAACAACTATTGTATGAAAATTGTGTTAGTACAGTGTCAGTACTTGAGAAATCAATTAAAGAGCATGACAATAATAGAGAGGGAAGGCTCAAGGATTTAGAGAAAAAGATTAAGGCTGTAAAAGTTCAAATGCAATCAGCTTCAAAGGATCTCAAGGTATGTTTGATACTGCTGGTCTTTCTATGAGATTGCCAAAATTATATTTTCCAAGCTCACGTTATTCTTCTTGATCTGTTTAAATTATCTTTCATATTTTGCTATCTTTGTATTATGAATTTCTCATTCCTTACACCTGTAAAGTGGCGTATGTGCTCATAAAGTTTATGTGAAATGCTTCCATGTATAGATATTATCTTAATCAATCTAGCATGAGGGAATGTTTAAGTCAGTTTAAGTTCATTATAGAAATTGCATTATTCTAAATGTATATTTGAAATGTTATAAACCATGAAAAGTCAGCCACTATAGGTATTCAACACTTCCACGCTCTGTTTGTGATGACATATCAATGCCTTCATTTTCTTTTCTTCAGTATTTTACCTCTCTTTTGAAGTTTTTATCAATTTGGTTGTCAAGGATCCCCTACATAAAAATATAAAAAGCATTTATTGTCAATGGAGTGATATTCTGCTATAACTGATCATTGTGGAATATGGGTTTCCTCACTCTAAACTATTCGAATGCCTGATGTTGGTTAAGCCCTGAAATTTAGGTTTCTTTATTTTACACCCAGTGCCTCATTGAGATCAGGTTATACCACATTACTATAGCTTGGATTAATCTTGTTTGCAACTGTTTCTTTTTATTTATTCTTAATTAATTAACATTGATGGTTATAATGTGCTAGCTCTGGTTATCACTTGAAGTTTTTGTCACATGGTTTTGCTTGCTATTAGGAGCATGAAAATGAAAGAGAGAGACTTATTATGGAGCAGGAAGCAATCATTACGGAACGTACATCTTTGGAGAATCAATTAGCGGCACTGACAATGCAGATTAATGGTCTCACTTTGGAAGTAGAAGAACAAAAGGCCAGGGTAAGCATGGATATTTGAATGGTCAAGCTCCGTAGCAGAAAAATAATTGTTTTCTGTTGTAGGTTGCTTTCACACGGAATAATCATGATCAGGCACAATCTGAATTAAATTCAATTCGATCAAAGATGAAGGAATGTGATTCCCAAATTAGTGGAATTCTGAAGGAGCAGCAGAAACTTCAACATAAGCTCAGTGAAGAAAAACTAGAGAGAAAGAGGTTGGAAAATGAGGTATTTTGCTCTTTCCATGTATAAATTTCCATTATAACTTGAGACACAACAATATTAACATTTCAATTTCGTGTAATAGGTAAAACGAATGGAGATGGAGCAGAAAGATTGCTCTACAAGAGTCAACAAATTGATTGAGAAGCATGCCTGGATCGCTTCTGAGAAACAGCTATTTGGAAGAAGTGGGACAGATTATGATTTTGCATCACGTGATTCTCATAAAGCAAGGGAAGAACTTGAGAGACTGCAAGCCGAGCAATTAGGGTGTGTGATTTGGAAAGTTTCATTTTTCTTTTCGGCCCTTTTTGAACAAATTCAGTCTCTAAGATTTTTTATGTTAAAGGAAGTTTGCATATTACCATGGACTTTTATGAACCTGAGAGGTTGATTGCTTTTTTTTTTTTTTTCCTTATTATTTTCCCCCATTTGAAGCCTCGAGAAAAGGGTGAACAAAAAAGTTATGGCTATGTTTGAGAAAGCAGAAGATGAGTACAATGATTTGATGTCGAAGAAAAACATTATTGAGGTTGGTAACTTCATCTTTCTGGATATTGTTTTACCTTCTCCTTATGGTTATCTTATCTTTGCACAGAATGACAAGTCTAAAATCAAGAAGGTGATTGAAGAGCTAGATGAGAAGAAAAAGGAAACACTAAAAGTTACTTGGGTCAAAGTTAACAAGTGAGCATCTCAAGCTAGTCTCCCTTTTTCTGATTGGTTTTTATTTGACAATTGCCAACAATTTTTAATCACACCCTTGAACCTGCACATCCTTTAGGGACTTTGGATCCATCTTTTCTACTCTATTACCTGGCACAATGGCAAAGCTAGAACCTCCTGAAGGTTGCAGCTTCCTAGATGGTCTAGAAGTTCGTGTTGCATTTGGTGGTGTTTGGAAACAGTCCTTGTCGGAACTAAGTGGTGGTCAACGGTCTCTCCTTGCCCTTTCTTTAATTTTGGCATTGCTTCTCTTCAAGCCAGCTCCTCTTTATATACTGGATGAGGTATTTGTAGCTAAGATTTTTCGCCCTGTTTTGCTTACACCTTGATGATTATGCTTCCTCTGGAGTTGTTGAATTTAAATGCCTCTCACATATTTTAAACTCATGCATTTTTCCAAGATTTTGGACACAGCTTATGAAGCTACACAAGTCTGTGCAATGAGATTTTCTAAAAGTGTCATCACTCACCACAATGATACCAGAAAATTGTTTGGGTGTTATCTTGCCATATGGCATAATAACATCATTTCAAGATGATTCAGTTTAATATTGCAGATCACTTGTTGAGTTGACATTCTGAATACTAGGTCTATGATTCTATTAAATTTGCTGAAACTAAGCTTAATTCAAATTCATGTAAGAAGTATAAGTATACGAAAACATTCAATTGCTTGTAACTTTTGTGAAGTTTTGGATGCATGTTCTTTTATGTCAGCTTTCTCATTAGGACTAAGAATGGTAATTAAACATTTTTTGAGATTTTTTTTCAATTTATAATTCTTGAAATTATCATTGTTGCTGAAATGCATCATTGATTGTTAGATTTTGAGGAAATATGGAAAGGACCCTTGAATTGATTGTTGATCTCTAATAATTTAAAAATGTTGCTGGCGTTTAAGTTTCTCATGTTCTTAGCCGTAGAATCAATAAAGATAATCATCTAGAAATAGAAAATTTCGACTATTATATTGTCTCTCTCTCTCGCTCTCTCTTTTTCTCTTATCCTAATTTTGAGTAATACATTGTTATGAGATGGATCTTCAAGTGGTGATTTTGATGTGGTTGACAGGTTGATGCGGCTCTTGACTTAAGCCATACACAAAACATAGGAAGAATGATCAAAACTCACTTTCCACACTCCCAGGTCTGAGTTTTTGATTTTCTTTTTGGTTTCTTCTCCAATCTCTTTTGAATTAAAATTTTAGTAATTATTTCTGTAACCAAAGAAGTAAAGATTCAGTGAAAAGATGACTGCAGATTCAAGTATCGGAGTGTTAAGTGTGGTAGAATAAGAGTAATGTACATCTTCTGTGTAGCTTGTCCTTTGTGATTGAAAAAGAAAGATAGGATAGGACTGGATTTGAACAGTTCAGATGTTTGTGAAACTGCAGGATAATAAGTTCTTACATGAAATTTCATGGATAATCTGCCGACTTGTTATGGTTTTTGCCTTTGCAGTTTATTGTGGTTTCACTGAAAGAAGGAATGTTCAATAATGCCAACGTTCTATTCCGGACAAAATTTGTGGATGGTGTTTCTACTGTTCAGAGGACTGTTGCTGCTAAGCAGATCAAGTGAAAACTTTTATCTGGTCAGTCGGGTTCCATTGTTATTATATCTCTTAATTGTTTACTCTTTCCTTCTTTTTTTATTTTATTCTATTTTTATTTTTATTTTTATTTTTATTTTTATATTTGCTCTTCTCCCCTTTGAATGACTTGCATTTTGTTATGTCTACAATAGCAGTATCTTAAGTCAGAACGTATCTTTGGTTTATTCTCCAATTTCCTTGAACTATACTCAAAACTTCCCTGAAGCAGGCATATTGTTAGATGAAATGGCAATTTAAAGCATTTTTCTTGACTTGTGTTTTGTTTGCCTTCAGGATAGATGGTAACTAAGAGCTGTACAAAACAATGTATACAGCAATGAATGATGCCTACCTTTCTATTGGGTTTGGCACATCTAGTCTAACATATTGCGTTCTATCCATTTTTGTAATTTAATAAATTATTCTGATTAATTTAATTTCAACAATTGAGGTTAAGAGGTTCAAAATACTTTTCAATATTAATCTTTCATGTAAACTTTGCATCTCTGGATGGATTGCTCTTAGAACAACAGCTTTGCACACTGGTTATGTTCTGAGTTGTGCAGCTATAATATATTATTCAATTTTGCGATATATATCTATTAATATTTGACAGAGTTTATCTCCATTTTTATGTTGTTCTCCATTAGAAATATTCTTACTACACAAAATTTATGTTTGTTCAGGTGTTTTTGCATGTCTAGACAATTGGAAGCTTTGAAGTTAACTCTGCTGTGAAACCAGGCGATTGAAGCTGATGATTAGTTGAATATAGAACTGATGATATGTTGTTTGTATGTCTGTTAACATATTGCTAATACAGTACATAATCCTGATTTGACCATTTAATGTTTTTGGATACTTTTAAAAATACTAGAAATAATCAGTATAACAAACCAAATTGAGTCATCGGTACTTTCTTTTGTCGTAAAGTGTTTTAGGAAGCAATAAACTCTACAGATGTTCAATTCTCAATTCATATAAGAGAAATGGGAAAGCAAGAGAGGGATGACTCCAAATTAGCGTCTGAGATGCAGCTGCAAGTTCATGTTCACTGCTATCAAGATGCAGAGCTTATATTTTACATCATTTGAAAGTCTGAAATAAGCTTTTCTCCATTACCTGTTCTGCAGTTACGAACCACAAACTGCCCAGAAGTCTACAATGAATCCAAGAACAATGATAACATAAAAGCCTGGAGTTATGATTCTGTCCTCAGTGTCCTGCACAGTAGTGGCTGGATCTTTATCTGCTGGTTCTTCCCCGGGACATTTAATCAGAAGTGGGAGCCCACAAAGGTTAGGATTTCCCAGATGTGCAGAGGAGTCGAAACTTTGTAGTTGAGTGCTTCTTGGTATTTTTACTGGCAAGTTATTATTCGACAAGACAAGTCCAAGACGCCAAGAGAATTTATTGGGAAAAGTTTTCAGGAATTTACTGGTAAGCTGGTTATTCGACAAAGTCAAGTGAATTCATCAAAGTTAACTGACCAATATTTGAAGGAAATGGTCCAGCTAAACTGTTTGAAACGTTCAAGGATATTAATCCTATAAGACTTGTAATTTCTTCAGGAATTTCCACAGATAATTTGTTGCTTGCAAGGCCAATGCTCTTCACAACTCCCAGGGTGTTCTTGCACTCAAAATCTTCTCTTTTCCAAACCAACAAAGCATGGTCTAGATATACCATCATTCCTCTCCAACCATCATATACAGCGAAGGGATTACTATTACTATTAAGTGACGAAAGCCTCTGAACTCCCTCTTTGAGTCATTGCATATAAATTACTGAGACAACATGGGCCACTTCCTGAGATTTTGTTATAAGAAAAATCTGAAACTTGAAGGCTTTCCAGGTTACAAAAGATTGTGGATATACTCCCATAGAACTGATTGAATCGTAGACTCAAAATAGCTAAAACCATTTCGCTATTACTACCTATACATGCTGGTAGCATCCCAGCAAATTTATTATTCCATGTATCAATACCTCTCAAGCAGGTGCATCCCTTGAGAGACAAAGGAACTCTAATCAAACTATTGTTATGTAAATGTAATTATCGGATCATACAGCTGGAGTCCATTGAGTTAGGAACCTTGTAATATTCACTTTCCTAATTGAAACAGAGTTTTAGTTTAGTAATTTTTGTATCTTAAAAAACAAAAAATTAATTTAGATGGGAGCTTGAATGTACTGTACTTTGTATGTTATTCTTAATATTCGAAGTCTTCTGTCAGCGGACTCGACTTTTAGGGAGCTCCTCATAGTTTAAAATTCAATCTTAATGAACAGAGTAGAGTTTATCAAATTGATAATATTAGTGTCAGCCTTGAGCATTGGCCTGGCTAAATGAATGGCTGGGGTTGCAGCAAATGGGTTGTGTCAAATCCTTCAACTTGAACGAAAACTCTCATATAGAGGAATTGTTTCTGGTCATGTAATCAAGAATTGGTGCTAGTTGCATGAAGTTTTGACTTGATTGGCTTGAGAACTACGTTTCCTTTGCCGAACAAGAGTTAATTAACAAGCAATCTTCATCACCCCTAATTAACAAGCAGTTAACAAGCAACACTGAGAGACTCTGTGACAAATGCTTGGTGCTTCTCATGGTTGTAATGCTTCTCCTAACCTCGGAAGCAGCAGCAACGCAACTTGGAAGCACTTTCAAGCATTGCAAGACTTGTAAGTTTCTCCACATATCGTTATAACTGTACTGAGTCACAGTACTCTTTCGGTTTACTCCACTTTATATAGTGTTTCATACAGCTGTGTATATGTAAAATATTATACTGGTGTTAAATTCAGGTGGACAGGCTCGGGAACTCATGCATCAGCTCTTTGATCCATCTTCTCCTGCCCAGAATTTCAATTATGGATCTCCTGGCACCCCTACTTAACGACAGTAATCATATATCAATGACCTTTATCAGAATCAACACCATCCTGTTTGTTGATTGAAAATATTGTATTTCACCATAAGATTTGAGAACGAAAATAAGAGTTGGAATTTATTTGTTACTATAAAAAAAAAAAATGAAGATAACAATACAATGTTTTATCATTTCATACATGTATTTAGTAAAACCCGAAAGGGCTTCAGTTGGATCAACCCAAAATTCAAATGAGCTCGGGTCAGATCTATACTGCACATTTATACATTAACCATACAATATATTCATACAATACTCCATACATTATATTAATATCACAACTTTTATTTTCTTTTATAATTTTGCTGACTTTTTTTTTTTTTTTTTAATATTTTAAGTTATCTTTGTAAAATTGCATGCAACAGTGATTTCCTTCACGAGAATGAACAAGGCTCTTTGTACATTGCCTTTGTGTCAACTTTAGATGGAATGGAAAAACTAGTGCTCTTCCACACTGTCGTCTTCGTCTTCATTGGTTACAGTATCAAGCTTTAGACATTTTCAATAGAATAAAGCAAAGATTAAGAAATGGGAATGATCACCATCTTTTGCTCCCCCTCAGCCCGAAATCTTAGACTGGATTTCCATCTGGCTCGTTAATTTCCCAAAAGGAAAACAGAAAATAAAAGTTACTCACGGCGAACCTTAGACATGCTATAATGATTCTTGGTTCGAAGTGTTTTGGTCACCATGGCTTACAAAAACAAGACGGTCACCATCTCTAATCACCTCAATATCGTCAATTTCTGCTCTATCTTCACTTAGAAGTTTGGCAGGCGAGATCCCGAATTTCTTAGCACCAATTTCATATAGTTCTTGCATGCTAGGGGGAAGTAGCACAAGCTTCCCTGCAGTTTCTCCCTTTTCTGGACAACTTATTGTCACTCTGGCGGAGTTGTAACCAGCGTTGACAACTTGGGTCTGATGAACCGTAAACTGTAAGTCTTTTTCCACATTCTGTGTAGCTGACATCATACCAAATAGTGAGTTGTTGAAATTATTAATCCTACGCCTTGGACGTGTTTGGCTGAATGATCCATCTGTAGGTCGGAATGACACTTCTGGGGATGAAGAAGGTATAACTATGTCACTTTTAAACCTCCCAAGGTAGTGAACTCCATTCTGCTGCGGGTGCTCAGGAATTGGAATGATTTGTTGAGCTTTATTCTCTAAACTAGATTGGAAAATGGATTTGATTTCTTCATGTCCTTGCTGATCAGCTAGATCCACTGGGGTCCAACCGTGGACATCTGGTTTACTAATGTCAGCCCCTCGGTCTAACAGGTATCTGACTATTTCGATGTTGTCTTCACAAACTGCAACATGAAGAGCTGTCGAGCCATTATTGGTAGGACGTGTTACATCCCCTCCACAATGAACTATTTGTTTAAGCAAAGCTAAGTTATTTTGCTCAGCAGCAGTGCATGCAAAGTGACCCACATCTCCAGAGTTGATGTCTGCACCATTTTCTATCAACAGTTTGACAATGTGTTCATGACCTCCCAGTATTGCCTCCCATACTGGTACATTCCCCTCTGAGTCTGCATACATGTCAAATTGTATAAATCATTAGAGTTAGATAGCTTATTAAACAAATTAACTTACAATCTGGCAGAATAATTTGTGCTTGATGAAGATTAAGTTTAAATACTCCATCAGTCAATCCTAAACCATTACAGGATAAATTTATCCTAGATAACAAGTAATAAACTAGAAAAGAGATGAAGAATAAAGAACTCGGCGGCACAGGACTGTTAACAATTTGGGATCGTACAAATACATAGGCAATTAGAAATATTCAATGCAGACACCATAGGACCTGGGGTGCTCATCCCTACTAGAAGGCGGCCTTATCATAATTCAATAAATTGATTGATAGTATGAGAAGACTGTAAACTAGAAATATTTAATGCAGACACCGTAGGACCTGACTATGCATTTGGTAATCAGCATACCTCTACTACTTGGATCTGTGCCGTAATCCAGAAGGAGAAGCACACAATTCTCGCTTCCTTTTGATGCTGCTATATGCTGTTCCACGCGGTAAACGTTAAAAGGGGGAAAACTATTTACATTTTAACCAGAAATTGGTATTGACTAATTTTAGAATTAAAAGAATTTCACAAACCAGTGCTGTTCTCCCATTTTTGTCTGATTCATTTGGATCAAGGCCTCGTTTCAACAACTGATGCAACAACAGCTCATCCTCCCTGAGTGCAGCAAAACATAGACTGAGAGGTAGGTCCATTTTCCCACGAGCGAGCATATTCTCTGCCTCCAAAAAGACTCCCTCCATAATTGGGTCCTTGAAGTCTTTTAAATGCTGGACCACAAAGAATGAAAAGCCAAAATGGTGCATCATATATCGTAAGTTTACTCTCAAGGTAACAACATGTTTTAAATGGAATATTCTCTTGAATTTTTAAAATCTAGAAAGGCATAATCCCCTCATATGGCTTTATCAGTGTATAGAAATTTCCAGATGAACTAAATGTCACCGTGTCATACAGAATATTCTAACCTGGAGGAGGTTATTTATGATTATGGTTCCATCTCCGACATTGGCCTGAACAGTATTCAAGAATGTTGTACGGTTCAGCCGTAGTAGCTGGCTCAATCGCTTGGTCCGCACTGAAAAAAGTTGTGGCTTATAACAAAGTACCCCAACCTCTCCACAAACGTCACCAGTTTTTGCCTCTCCAACAACCTGCAACCATCGAACATAATTTCAGCAATAATCCTATATCTTACGGACAAAAGAACAGAATTTCCAAAAATCCACAAGCATTCCTATAAATGATTAATTATGTTTTTAAAATGATAATACTTGCCTGTTCAACTCCATTATTAAGAACCAAAAGCTCCTGTTAAGTAATTCAAACATTAGAGACCATTATTCATTATATTCACTGTAATGAGAGCATCATAATCAAAAAATTCATTACTGCAATTGGCAGAATGTACCTTGTTCGCAACTTTAGCTGCACAAGTAAATATATTTTTTGAAATAGTCATCATCGAACAGTGGAAATTAAAAAGAAGAAAAATCAGTAATTACCACAGCACCAGTCACAATAATATAGAAGTCTGTTGGTGCTTCATTCTGCAAAATCACATCTTCCTTTGGAGGAAAATACTCAGCTTTCATCTCTGAGACCTTAGAAGTTTGTTTGAATAAATAAGATCCAATGTAAGCATTCACTCTGAGAAGAGTCCAAAGAAAAATGGAGAATGCACTACAAAGAGAAGCATTAAAAGTACATAACCAGTGTGCTTTAGTAAATTACCAGCTGGAAAAGCAAGTCATTGGAAACCCCTCGAAACAAATACACCTTATCCACGAGAGAGTAGAAAAGAAAGTGCGAAATGCTAGATTGGATGGCTTTAGGAAGAGAATCAAGAGTCTTTTGCTGCTGTAATCCCTCTGAATCTGTTCTGAACTTCAAACTCAAATGTGCCAGCATCTGATCTTGCAGGCGAAGAGGCAGTTGATTCCTCTGAGAAAAACTTGAGGCAGCTTGTATGGTGTCTCTCTGAGATTTTGAGATAAAATAGGGAAAGAGGAATGAAAACAAATTAAAATGCAAGCATTCTGACAAAATGTCAGGATCTGCATATATTGTGAATTAATAAACTTACTGAAGTACAACATTAAGAATTAACTCACAAATTGTATAGTTCGACTAGTTCCATGGACAATCATGTTGGTCATGTTACCAATCAAATAGGCCGTCAATCCAAGGTTGAAAAGCATAAAGAAAATGTCAAAGATCATCTCCCTCGTATTCACAGGATGCAAGTCACCATAGCCAACAGTTGTTACGGTAGTGATAGACCAGTAAATTGAAGTCACATATCGAATCCAAGTGCTCGTTTGAGCGAAGTTACTTCCCAAGGATGCTCCAATCCAGGTCCTCTCAGGGTCGTGATGACGAGCAGCAAGAAGATAATAGAAGCATCCAGCACAGTGAACAGCAAAAAGTGTGACCTACAAACAAAATCCTATATATAGTAATAGCTCTCACTCAAAAAAACATTTCTTTCATGAAAAAATGGATAGAAAATTTTCTTAGATACTTACAAAAATAAGTTTACAGCATCGAACCCAAAAGTAACTGTAGTTTCTATCCTTCTCCAATCTGTTTAATGAAATAATGCTGGGTGAGTCCTGACCAATGAACAAAACATCCACAATCTAAACTATATCCCATCATTTTCTTAAAGCTAAAGGCCATCTATTTACTAGGAAAACCTCTGTACCTGGAAAATAGGGCACTAACTCTTCTGAGACGCCAAAGGCGAAGCATGTTGAATAAGCCATACGACTGGAGCGATTCAGGTGTGATCGTTTGAACAAGTTCAGATGGGATTGTGGATATGACATCAAGCACCAACCAGGAACTTGCATATTTCCAGGCAATCTTCTTTGGACTGTCAACAAGTAGGTAGGTAGCTTTGTCCAGGAAAGCCACAAAGAAGGTGAGAACAATATCCACAGCAAAGAATCCATTCACAACATTATCAATGATTGAAAGTGGTTTTTGAGGCTTCTTAAGAAATCCAAATTCGAAAGGTGAAACCCAAGCAGTGTAGATAACCAGAAGAACAAGATAACCCTCCCAGGCCCTGCGAGAATCAGTTAAATTTGGAGCTGAATGTCATTCGTTCTTCTAGTATAATATCCTTGCCAGCAAAAAATTTTAAATTATCTAGAGCTACTTCATGTACATGCATCATCAAAAGGTGCAAAAGTACTCCAGTTGCAAGAGATAGAAGCTAAAATTTTGCCTCAAGTTATTTTCTGTAATGATCATATAAGAAAATTAATACAGTTCAAACAGAGTGTCTGTTCTTTTCCTTATTACCAAGTTCAAATTGGCATTCAAATAACTGTTTTCTGTCGTATGATCAAGAAATATTGGAATTGACAATTTGGAAGCAGAGGAAGTCATTGAAAAACCATATGCATCATATATTCATCCGAAAGTAAGAACGAAAATATAGATACTTAAGAATCTTCGAATTGTTTCCTGCAGCAGTCAACCAGAATATGCTCAAGCTTTCAACTAGAAATTGCTTGGTCTGACTAGAGGTAACTCAACAAAAACGTGCTGTGTGCACTTTTAGAACAAAGAATCCAAGATTCAAATAGCAGGTGAAGAAACAACTAAAAGTGCAGAAATCATAATCAACAGAAGTTAAAAAATTAATAACATAAGCAGAATCATTTTAACATTTAATCAACCACGTTAAATGGTTTTAAACAACCCACTGTTCTAAGAAAACATAACTGAAATGACAGATTAAACAATACGCATTGATAAAAAAGAAATAGAAAACTGGGAATAGTCTTAGTTAAAAGCAAGTTCACGAGATCCAACCTCGTTGTTTTCCAGATCCCAGTGTTGAACAAACCAACAATAACAGTTATAAAAAACATAAAAAGGATAAAACACCTGTAACGACGATC
>CP135558.1:6675934-6700934 GCA_032402905.1 Khaya senegalensis | reverse complement strand
ATATATATATATATTAAACGGATGATACAATTACAGTCCATTTAATTGTTTATTAATCGTGTTAGACTAGGATTTTCAATTTTTAACACGATTATTAAAAAAATCGGATCATAGTTAATCTCTATTTGATACGATACGATTATAATTTGACATGAATATAAAACGATAATTCTAATTATCCCCCTAACTTAGAGTAATAAATACGAAGTTGGATAAATTCAAACTAAATTGATTCAAATTAATCATTTGAATTGATTTAAAATTTTATTAGATAAATTTTAAGTTGAAAAAAATTAAATCAATAATTATTAAATTTTAATTTAAATTGAATTGAATTAGTAAATATTAATTTTATTTATTTTTTATTATTTATTTGATTCCATTTAAATCAGCCAAATTTAAACTCAAATTGATCGAAATCCAACCATGCCCACCCTTGGTAAGCAATGAAATTGTCATTTTACAACAAAGAATTTATTTTTCCTAAATGTACAAAAATAGTAACTTTTAGGTACAAGACCAACCAAATTTTTTTTATTATTTTTATTAAATTAAAGTCTTAAGTATAACAATTTTACTATATTAATATAAATAATATAATAGAATCATCTAATTAATAAATTAAAAAAAATATTTATTAATAATAGATAAAAAATTTAAAAATATTTTTTATTTTTAATTAATATAATAAAAAAATTATAATTTTTATTTTTATTTTTTAATATAAATAAATAATTTTTTTATTAATTAAATTCTCTTGTTATATTACCTACCATTACCTAACAATATTGTTTTACTTGATATTTGTCAAATTCACTGGCTTTCCGTTCTCCCGAAGGGCATGCCACACTTTCATTCAATGCCCACTCGAAACAAGGCTGGGTTTGGTTTAGTTTTTGCTTTTAACGTTATTATTATTTCTGTGAAACTCAACGGCCATTCCAAAAAGACAAAGACGACAAGTCAGCCTTGTATTCTCACTACCCTGAATTTGTTTTACAAAAAGCACTTTTTTTAGAAAAATACTTTCCCTCACCTACTTCCAAGGATTCTTCATTCATTTCCCTTCAGCCCCACTGGCCACCATTGGAGACTCTAAAGACTTTCTGTCTCTCTCTAATGGAGTAAACGACACTTAATTAATTACTTAATTATATGATTAAATAATTCATAATAAGATTCATAAGTGCAGCAGCTGGACAACCAACAAAAAATGTTAATCGTCTGTTATGGTTATTAATTAATACAATAAAGCAGGCAACTAAGGCAGAAACTAATAATAATTTAATTATCCATTTTTTTAATAAATTAATATAATTCATTGAGCTTGGTAAGTTATTTAATTAATTAATAAAAACATTAATTAATTAATGCTTTGCTTCTTAAATTAATAAAAACAAAGCAAAGCGGAGCTTACTAAAAATGCTGAGAGAGAATTTATTATTTATTATTTTATTTACTTTATACTTCGATATAAAATATGTAAAGGGAGTTATAACCTAAGCTTTTGGTTCGGATTAGATGAAATTAAATTTACCATACCCCAAACTTAGGGTTTTATATACAAAAAATTATAAAAAAAATAAAAATATGGGCTATACAAGTATGCAAACGATATTATTTTTAAATAATTAAATGTATAATCAAATAAATTTTATTATTATGATAAATTTTCAAATTAATAAAAATATATTTTTTCAAGTATTATAAATACAAAATTTAATTTTTTTAACTCTTTCATATAATTTTTTTTAAAATAATGTTAAAACTATTTTGTAGATCTTCCACTATATAATACAAAGTGTAAATTTTTAACCTATTTTTATTAGGTTAATTAATAATTGGGCCAATCTAACAACTATAAAATAAAATAATATATATTTTGAAAAAAAAAAAAAAAAGAGATTACAATATAAACAACAAATCTAATTGAATAAATAGAAAAAAATATTGATTCAGTTTCAAATATTCCAATCTCCCCAAAGAAGGCCAAAAGCTTCAATTTGACCCATTAATGCACACATTATTTATTTAATTATCAAAATAAATTGTTTAAAAATTATTAATATAAACTTTTAAAAAAATTTAAAAAAATTATATAAAAATATAATTCTTAAAACATACAATGAGCGTTTCATAAAAAATTAAATTATTTTAATAATATTCTTAAAGTTTATGCATCCAACAAAGCAATAATCAATAATTAAGTGTTCTAATAATAATAATAATAATTATTATTATTATTATTACTAAAAATATAATAAATTAATTGTCAAATAATTGAATGTGAAGAACAAATAGTTACTTTTATTTAGCGAGTAAACTAATTATCAATCATAAAAATTACATCACAGGAGTACATTTTTTCATCTTTATTTATTGAGTACAATGAATCAAACCATAAACAATTTCTTTAAAAATTAATTTTATTACAAAAAATAAATTCAAAAAAAAAAAAAAAGAAGAAAAGAGCATGAATGGGGCCTCAGTGTTAGGTAAATTAGGGGAGTAGATGCAATGATCCCTTAATTCATCAAAGGTGCATAAATTCCCCGGCAACTGGGTAGGTGGACGAGGAACACATGGACACTTTAAGGGGAAAAATAAAATTTATTATTAATTTTCTAAAATTAAAAAATAATAAAAATAAAAGTGGAGCCACGTGTGGGCCTAGGAAGAGACCACAATTTTTAACCAATTTAAGGAGTCATGTCATGGACCTCTCAAATTCCAATTTATTGATTTGTAATATCAATTTTGATTTTTGAGAGATATTTTTTTTTTATAAATTATTTATTTTTTTAAAAAAATTTTAAATAAATTAATTCTATCATCAACATAAATAATATAATAAAATTATTTAATTAATTAAAAAATATTTATTTATTATAAATTAAAAAATTAAAATAAATTTTATTTTTAATTAATGTAATAAAATTTTTTATAAAATTTATTTTAATTTTTTTATTTATAATTAATAAATAATTTTTTTATTAATTACATATTTAATCATATTAATGGATATAGTAATATAATTTAAAATTTAAAAATTAGGTAATAAATAAATAATTCAAAATTATAATTTTGGATGAGGTGGAATGTCAAGTTGGTAGTTTGTAGCTTAGTGGTTTTTGTTATGGTTTGAGATGATGACGTGGAAATTGGTTCGGAAATCTGTGTCGACTTCCGTCGGACACGAACCGAACCACACATATCTTGATTCATTATCATCAACTCCCGCAATTATTGTCGAGCTGCAACTTCACTCACTGTCAATGAAACGGGCACATTTGTCTCGGTCTTTTATGGATTGGTTTGAGCTTTGGTTTGCGTTTTGGTCCACTCTTTATGTTGTTTTCATCGCCCACCTCTTCTTTTTCTCTCTCTCTCTCCTTTTTTTTTTGAGGTTTAGTTTAATTTTGCAATTTCGTCCTTAATTTTTGTTTGTACTAAAATGGAAAGAAAACTTTAAATTTGTAATAAATTGTTAATATATTATTTTTTTGGTACATTAATTGAAGGGTAGGGTCACGGTACATGTTATAATATTATTATTTTTTTTTTCTAGAGAAATCATAGAAAATTTTCATTGACTAAGGAAAATAAATTGGTAATGGACCAATCAAAATGAGAAGAGTGTTCTATTCAAAGTCATTATCTCGTGTAGTCCACATGAATTATCTACTAAACACAAAGAAATTCAATTCAATCAAATTTCTTGGCCATGATTTCTTTCTAATCTTTTAGTCTTTGCATTGACATTATCTTCACCGTAGAAGACATTTGGGTTCCTTTTCGTGTATCAATATCATTCACAATTTCACATCATAGAAATTTCTAAACACTCATAATACGAGTAGGATTTGAAAGAACTTTTGAAAACTTGCATTGTGACAAAGATATCATTTCAATGATTAAATATATTGGGTTGAAAATTTTAACATAGATGATATAATATTATATTTAATTAATATATATTTTTATATATTTTAATAAAAATTTAAAATATAAAAAATAAAATAATTAATATAAAATTTATAATAATTATTATAAGAATCGAAAAAATATTATCCAATATTGTTATTGATGAATGAAGTCGCCAAGAATGGGCATATTCATTATTAACATGAACATATAATACTTTGTAAATTAAAAATAAAATGTGGGGACATGACGGTCCACTTTGCTCCCTTGACTTGTTATCCTCCATCATGCAAGAAGGCGGGAGTGTGTTATTCTTCGCTGTTCATTGGTGCACGTGTCAAGTACTGAGTGGATTAATTATTTTAACCGAACCACGCTGGGGTACTGTATCAACTGAACTTAGAATGAAAAGACGTGAAACCAGCTTTGCTTTGTTAGGTTCACGAGGAACACTTTTAAGGGCTCCGTACTTTTCGGCGGGTTCCGATAATAAGGAGTCCTTATAATTTTGTTTACAGTAAAGTACCTGTATTTCTTATTAATTTTAATAATTAAGTCTCTTTATTGAATTTAATTTGAAAGGCCCTTTGATTTAAGGTGGGTGCTTGATTGCAATTTGGCAGTAGGTATGATTTACCACTATGATTAAACCCCGTGACCATTTACAAAAAAAATTAACTAATTTGAAGACTTAAAAGGTAAAAGTTATTTACCCTCATCATAAATGATTTGACCATTTATATATATATAATTATCAGCATATTGTACATAAATTTTAAATAGTATATATTTTATCCCTTATGATAATGAAATTAATTTGTTTTGTATTTATTTTTTATTATTAACTAATTTTTTAAAATTAGAAATTAATTTTTTGTTAAGTTATTAATTTTTTTTAAAGATATATTAGTATTGATAGAAATAATTAAAGTAGGCTAACTATTTACTTTTTTATAACATCTATAATATATCATATTTGATAATCAATTTTTAACTTTATTTTTATATTTTTATTAACTAATTATCGAAAGTTGTAGAAAATAAAGGTAATGTATTACAAAGAAGTTCAAGATGATTTGAAAAAAATATTTCACCATCGAGAATATTGATTTATACTAAATAAAAATGAATCAATTTACTTATTCAACGAGTTATAGGAATGACAATAGATTGAGGATGGATTAGGTATTGCCATTCTCGATTCAATTTGTTTATATAAAAAGAGTTAAATATAATTCTTATTCTTGATCTATTTCTACATATATGATCAAATGTAATTTTTTGTTTTAGTTCGAATAAATTAAGTCGAGTATTCAGACTAATGAAAAAAATAATATTCTTAATTTTTAAAAATATTAAAAATTAAAAAAAATTACTCATAATATTAAAGCATCAATTTATTCTTTGAAGCTTCTATTTATGCTTTTGTTTTCCCATTTAGAATATTGCAACCATAAGGTAAAGTAAAGCTTAAATGTTGATTATTGGATAGAATGCCATGCCATAACTTTAGTGGTAGATTGCACAATAAATTTTCAAAATGTACTTTAAAAAGATTTTGCCTTTGCTTGACTAGATCTAGTGGGACCGTGGTGAAAAAGAGTAAGTTGGAAACACCGTAGAGCTCACGTGATTTCTTTTTCTTCAATAATTCAGGACAAAGATTACCATTGGCGCAACAGGTCAATGTTTCCATTCTTCGGAAAGTGTTTTTATTGTTGTGTTAAAAGCACTTTTAACAGTCATTTAGCCAAGAATCACTTTCTAGAAAAGCACTTGTTACATTAAATATCAATTTAACGACTGCCTCGTTTTAATCCATCCAAGAAACAAACGGCGCAATTAGTTTAGTCCAAAGATTTAGTAATAAATCTATTGGATTACCAATATAAACTCAAATTAAATGTGTTTCCACACATAACCACACTAATAAAGAAAGTCACACGAAAAGTTAAAGGCTTGCATGGCAAGTTAATGATTTCAAAACTTGAACTGTTGGCCACAGGAAATCAGCTGGCGGACCAATTAACACATACCATTTGCCGCGTATGGGCGTGAGCGCTGGCGCAATGTGATGCAGGATCATTCAGTGGCTTTTGTGTTGTCTTGCACATTTCGTCACGCATAACATCACATTATGCGGCCAACTCTACCATGCGGCTGCTTCATTTTAGTTCAATTACTAAGTTACCCATTTAGTGATGAAGAAAGTAGGCGTAACACCGTAAGGGCAAATTAGTCATTTCATAAAATTAAAATAGAGGTAATATTACCAAGTTCGGTAATATATCTCATTATTTTATTGCCTTCTGGGCAAACCACTGGGGCAACATTGTTCTTGTTTGGAAGGCAACGACAGAGGAGATTATTTATTGGTAAATGAATGACGTGGGGAATCTACAGTTTTTCGTTTTTACGGCGGGCGCCATGCGGTGGCTCGGCGCCGAACCTAAGGCCTAAGCGAAAAGTCACCAGCCTAAATCGATAGGACATGCGTCCTCTTTCAATTTTTTTTTTTTTAACAGTGGAACCCACCATGAGCGGCTGTCGCGTGCCGCATAGGCTGATAATCCACGTGGCAATTTCTGAAATCCCGAGCTGTCACGGAACTAGAGATGGTGAGATCGAGCCCATGGTCCCCACAAACCCCGCTCATTTTCCCTCTCTTGAAGGGACTCTCCGTTTCTCACTCTAAATTTCCCTCTATAAATCCAATGCTATCTTCCCTTCCCAAACGAACTACGCGAAAGAGCAGCAGCCTCGCGGGTCGGCGCTCTACCCTAATCATTTCTTGCTTTTTCTTTCTTCTTGTCGCTCGTTTTCCTACGAAAAGCGGTCCACTTTCCCGGAAAATTGATTTGTTGAGCTTTTCTTCGAGTCCTTCAAAGCTCAATCTCGAAGAATCCGTGCCACCGGCGCCTGGTGTAGATATCTTTGTGTTTCCGGAGTCCTTCCAGCTCATCCTTCTTAATCGAATATTTTTCTGGGATATAATATTTTGATGTCAAAATCGTTAGATTTGTTGGTGCGAGTAAATAGTAGATCTGCTCAGGAGAGTTTGATTTCTAATCAAATTCAAATTTTAATCGATCCGTAACAGAGAAATCCTTATCAGAAAACACTTCTTCTAAAGTTATATCTATTTATCCGAAAATATATAATTGTCATCGAAACCAAACGTCTGGTAATTCATTTTGATTGACCGGTTTGTTTAAAATGTCGGCGACTTCGAGCTCCCTCGTTCAACTACGAGCGAACTCGTGTGCGCTTCCTTCGCTGAACAAAGCATCTGTTATACCTCAACCGAACATTTTTAATTCTCTATCTCGCGGCAAAGCCAGGGTCGCAAGATGCGGGGCGATGAAAAAATCGACGGTTATGGAGAAAATTTTTTTCGGAAACCGTTTGCGGCCGGCCGGATCGGAGCGGGTGCAATTATGGCAAACCGACGGTCCTGGAAAGTCTCCAAAGCTTCGGGTCGTGGTCCGTTCTGCATTATCCGGAGTCCCGGAGAAGCCGCTCGGACTCTACGATCCAGCCTTTGATAAGGATTCGTGCGGTGTCGGCTTTGTCGCGGAATTGTCCGGTGAAAGTAGGCGCAAAACGGTGCGTATGGAATATATAAAGATATAACTACATGCATGTGTTTGACCTTTTGATTTATTAAAACATGTGTCTTTCTAATGTGTATAGATAACGGATGCATTGGAAATGTTGGTTCGGATGGCGCATAGGGGTGCTTGCGGGTGTGAAGCTAATACTGGCGATGGAGCTGGAATTCTCGTTTCACTTCCTCACGATTTCTTCAAGGAGGTACGATAATTTCATTTGTATTTTATTTTGTCTTTCTGCTTTTGTTAATGATTTATGTTACCCAAAAAAAAATAGAACCATGGGTTGATATTTAATTGTTAATTCTGCTTATGTATATTTTATTCATTTTGTAATTATATATTTTTCGTATAGATAAATACTCCATATCAACCGAAAACTGCTTTTACTTCTCGATTGTTTTTATGCGCTACTTTTAAATATTCCCGTGGAAGGGCCTCAAAACTTTTTTTATTATTTTGTTTGGTGGGATTTGTAAATAGGTCTTCAGCTCCGTCATTAAATTTTCTATATTGAAGATTGAGACCCAGAGATGTGGGTTTTTTTTGGGTGAATTATGAGCTAGATTGTTTGGCTTTTAAATGTTGTGCAATTAGTTACCGTGGCAGCTTGTTGCATATTTTAAAGTCTTTATAATGACTGTTGTTTAATTGCATATCAGGTTGCCAAAGATGGTGGGCTTGAGCTTCCATCACCAGGTGCTTATGCTGTTGGCATGTTCTTTTTGCCTCAATCTGCGAGTCGAAGGGAAGAAAGCAAAAATGTATTTACCAAGGTAATTTCAGAACATAGATTATTTCTTCATGTATTCATTCCAGCAGAACACGAGGGGGCAATGAGTAGTTAATGCTTTCCTGTTTTTGTGTTACAGCCACCCATGATTTCATCAGCTTTTAATTATTTCTTGGATCTACGTGAATAACTAACTCTCTTTTACTGATTGGCTTATAGTTTCTCCCTTCTCTGATCTGACTGATTGGCTTTCTTCTTTTTTCTCGTCACCTAGAGTGACTATTGAAACTTATAAGCTCTTTTCATGTGATTATTTTGAGTTCTCTTTTTTAATGGGACTGGATATGTTTTTATATTTTGATAATTGTTTATGAAGGTTGCTGAGTCTCTTGGACATACGGTTCTTGGCTGGCGATCTGTACCAACGGACAATTCGGGACTGGGCAATGCTGCTTTGCAGACAGAACCTGTGGTGGAGCAAGTGTTCCTCACACCGTCTCCCAGGTCAAAAGTTGATTTTGAGAAACAGGTACTTTTTTGCTATATTCATGAGGATTTTACCCATATATTGAATTGTTTCTCTTTTTTCTTTGAAATAATTTTAACAACATTATTGAATATAGTATTTGTGCAACTGTTTGAAATCCCTTGAAAACTAAAGAGTGCAACAATCAGCCAATCAATTTTTTTTGATCTCACAGACAGGCAAATCAGATTAATTTGCTTTAAATGTGGTTTTCATTCATTTCATTTAATTAATTCATGGAATTTATCATTTACTCGAGAACATTAGCTTTATAATAATACTATATGATGCAGTTGTTAAATTACAGAATTTTGTTTAAATTGCTAAAGCTTATATATGCTGCTTTACAGATGTACATACTAAGGAGGGTTTCTATGCTTGCTATAAGAGCTGCACTAAACCTTGAACGTGGTGGTGCGAAGGACTTTTATATATGTTCACTTTCCTCACGGTGTGTTTTGCAGAAAGTGTGTTGTTTGTTTATCCAATAATGTTAATCTGGGCAGATTTATAATCAATGTCATGATTTTATATACCATTATTTGGTTATGCAGGACCATTGTTTACAAAGGTCAGTTAAAGCCTATTCAGGTGAAGGATTACTATTATGCAGATCTTGGCAATGAAAGGTTTACGAGCTACATGGCCCTGGTAAATATATAATCCATTCACTTCCTTTGTCCACTAACTCCTCACTTTAACAAACAGCATGGCATCAACGGTAACTGAAGAGATGCAAGGTTGAGGAATGACTTCTGAGGCATTGAAGTTTGAATGATCTCTTAAGTTCTTCCACTCCCTTGATTACTCTCTGAATTTGGATGCTGGAATGGATGCCTTGGGTGAGTTGGTAAGAAACCTCATTGTCAAGTAAATCGTGTTTGCAGAAACTTTCTGCAGTGCTCTCTTTGGGCAGTTGCTTGAGGTTGAAACTTCCTATTTAGTGGTGGAAAGGAAATTGTGTTTGGCCTATGTAGCTTAGAGTTTCCACGTATTTGTTATTGGAACTGTAGCTTAAAGTTTATTGAAGTGCCCTGAACACAATTTCATCTCTGCAGTTTCAAACCAGATTCCCAGATTTGGAAAGAGTGGATTGAATTTTGTATAACAATCTTTGCCTTTTTTTTTTTTTTTTTTTATTGTTGATGCAGATACACTCACGATTTTCTACAAATACGTTTCCTAGCTGGGATCGTGCTCAACCTATGCGTGTCTTGGGTCATAATGGTGAAATTAATACGTTACGAGGCAACGTTAACTGGTAATGAAGAATCTAGTATATTTCCTTAATGAAGAACCTATTAACCATCATAGGTTTTATAATTTTACACCGAAATAGTTGAAGATAAATAGCATACTTAAAGTATACTTATTTTTTGAAAACCAATTTGGAGTAATTGGATGATGTTTATTGACTACTCTGATATGCAATGCAGGATGAAGGCACGCGAGGGTCTGCTAAAGTGCAAAGAACTTGGTCTGTCCGAGAAGGATTTGAAGAAGCTTTTGCCAATTGTGGATTCCAGTTCATCTGATTCAGGTAAAATTTAACTTGACAATTGGCTTATACTTAACCATATTCAAATATTTGGAATAACGAACTGCAGGGGTACTGTATGTTTTCTGACTCGTGTCATCTCATGACAAGATGTGGAGATGTGAATAAGTAAGCTGTTGTTCTTGTTTTAAATGTTATGTATCTGATATTTTTTGTCCCTCTTTTAGGAGCTTTTGATGGTGTCCTGGAACTTCTGGTTCGAGCTGGTAGAAGTCTCCCTGAAGCTGTTATGATGATGATCCCTGAAGCATGGCAAAATGATAAGAACATGGATCCTGAGCGGAAGGCATTGTATGAATACTTCTCTGCTCTTATGGAGCCATGGGATGGGCCTGCTCTTATATCATGTAAATTTTTTTCTTGTTAGTTACTTTCTTTTGAATTTTTTTTATCTTTACTCACGAAAAGTTCATTTGCAGTTACTGATGGCCGTTATCTGGGAGCTACCTTGGATCGCAATGGACTGCGTCCAGGTCGGTTTTACATCACACACAGTGGACGGGTTGTCATGGCTAGTGAAGTTGGTGTGGTGGACATTCCTCCTGAAGATGTGCTCAGGAAAGGAAGACTTAACCCTGGTATGATGCTTTTGGTAGATTTTGAGAAGCATGTTGTTGTGGACGATGAAGCCTTGAAGCAGCAATATTCACTGGCAAGGCCATATGGGGAGTGGCTGAGGAGGCAAAAGATTGAACTCAAGGATATAGTTGGATCTATTAAAGAATCAGAAAGGGTTGTTCCAGGCATAGCTGGGGTTCTACCAGTAAGTCTTGCTTTGCTTTGATGCATTTTCTATGTTTTTCCTTCTTCACAGCTAATGCTCATGATGGTTTTAAATCCTAACTGTAGGCTTCTAGTGATGATGACAACATGGAGAGCATGGGCATTCATGGGTTACTGTCTCCATTAAAAGCTTTTGGGTAGGTTAATTTTCTGTCTTGCAATTTGTACAAGTTTTCTTAACTATGATGCTTTGATTGATCTTAAAAAATATTTCAATTTATTTGTCCCTGTGCAGTTACACTGTTGAAGCTCTGGAAATGTTGTTGCTTCCCATGGCAAAAGATGGCACAGAGGCTCTTGGTTCAATGGGCAATGACACACCTTTGGCAGTTATGTCTGGCAGAGAAAAACTCACTTTTGAGTACTTCAAGCAAATGTTTGCTCAAGTAACAAATCCTCCAATTGATCCTATCCGAGAAAAGATAGTTACTTCCGTGGAATGCATGATTGGTCCAGAGGGTGATCTGACAGAAACAACGGAAGAACAATGTCATCGCCTCTCTCTAAAAGGCCCTCTACTATCTATTGAAGAGATGGAAGCAATTAAAAAGATGAATTATAGAGGTTGGCGAAGTAAAGTTATTGACATAACTTATTCAAAGGACCGTGGGAGGAAAGGGTTGGAGGAGACCTTGGATAGGATTTGTGCTGAAGCACGGGACGCAATCAAGGAGGGTTATAAATTATTAGTGCTTTCAGACAGAGGTATCACATTGGTTCTATTACAATTTGGATTCTCTTAATCTATAATTAAAAATTAAATTGTTTATTCAAATTTATTTCATGGATTGCTTTCATTCACCATGTTTATTTTGGGAATCTGTAGCTTTCTCTTCAAAGCGTGTTGCTGTGAGCTCCCTCTTGGCCGTAGGTGCTGTCCATCACCACCTGGTCAAAAATCTTGAGCGCACTCAGATAGGATTGATAGTTGAATCAGCTGAACCAAGAGAAGTGCACCATTTCTGTACACTGGTTGGATTTGGTGCTGATGCTATATGCCCATACTTGGCAATAGAGGCAGTTTGGAGATTGCAAGTGGACGGAAAAATCCCAGCCAAATCTAGTGGGGAGTTCCATTCAAAGGATGAGTTGGTCAAGAAGTACTTCAAGGCAAGCAACTATGGAATGATGAAAGTTCTTGCTAAAATGGGGATTTCCACTTTGGCATCATACAAGGGCGCTCAGATTTTTGAAGCTTTGGGTCTTTCATCAGAGGTGATAGAGAAGTGCTTTGCTGGAACTCCAAGCAGAGTAGAGGGAGCAACATTTGAGGTGCTTGCCAGTGATGCTCTTCATTTGCATGAGTTGGCATTTCCTGCTCGGATTTTCCCTCCTGGAAGTGCAGAAGCTGTAGCACTTCCAAATCCTGGGGACTATCATTGGAGGAAGGGTGGTGAGATACACTTGAATGATCCTCTTGCTATAGCAAAGTTGCAAGAAGCTGCCAGGAGTAACAGTGTGGCTGCTTATAAGGAATATTCCAAGCGTATTCAGGAATTGAACAAATCCTGCAATTTACGTGGGCTGCTAAAATTTAAGGAGGCAGAGGTAAAAGTTCCATTGGAGGAAGTGGAACCAGCCAGTGAAATTGTGAAACGGTTCTGCACAGGGGCCATGAGTTATGGATCAATATCATTGGAGGCACACTCAACTTTGGCTATGGCTATGAATAAAATTGGTGGGAAATCAAACACGGGTATGTTTTTGGTCCTCACAGTCTTGCTGTTACTTGTTTTCAGGTAGTGTAGTGTAAATGTCTCTTAGAACTTTGGTAACACTTCCATTAAAACCAACTTTTTCGTTTGGTAAAAATATTTTATCGTGTTTTAAAATACAAGCTAATTGCTTTCTGAATTTAAAAAGATTTGATCTTTTACAGAAACTTCTCACAATTAGTGTGGGTATTTCTTTTAAGTTCTGGTTTCAAACATTTTTTTCTGAGAAGACTTTTTTGGGTCATGAGTCTGTTTTCCGAAATTACTATTTTGCTCTCATTTTAATTATGTCCTTAGAGCTGATTTACAGTACGTTATATAATGAAATGTTTTGATCTTTTGCTCTTTAATTGTTTTTAGGTGAGGGAGGTGAGCAGCCTTCTCGTTTGGAGCCTCTTCCTGATGGTTCAATGAATCCAAAGAGAAGTGCCATTAAGCAGGTTGCAAGTGGTAGATTTGGCGTGTCAAGTTATTACCTGACAAATGCTGATGAACTACAGATAAAAATGGCTCAGGTATACATATTGAATGATACAAACTTTTGATGATTAAGAGACCCAGTTATGCCGTTGATGACATCCTTTGCTATTTAGCCCCTGTATTCCTTTTGGAATAGAGGTTCTCTTGTTTATGAGTTTATGTTCATGGCAGATGATGCTGTGTCTGCAAAAGCACCTAAGCACCTCTGGGTGCTTTTGTATCTTTAACTGATACCTACATTTGGATTTGGTGAGGTTAAATATTAAATGCATTCTTTTATTCTCCATGAATGAAATTTGTTTTAACCGCCCTGCCTTGTTAAACAGGGTGCCAAACCTGGTGAAGGAGGTGAACTTCCTGGCCACAAGGTTATAGGAGACATTGCAGTTACCAGAAATTCTACAGCTGGGGTTGGGCTGATCAGTCCACCACCCCATCATGATATATATTCAATTGAAGACCTTGCCCAGTTGATTCATGATCTTAAGGTATATGCTTATGCTGCTGCATATATTTATCCGTTAAGTATATATAGTTGTATGTCTTTCCGATATGGGCTGTTTAAGCTGTTCAAGTATTCTATTTTCTATCTCGTCCTTCTATTCCCTTCTTGAAGTTGAAATGCAAGCCTTGTTAGTTACACAGTTTTAATTAATTCAAATGTCATCTCTTCTCATTAAGTTGTTCTGTCCACCTGACGCTCTTCATTCTGCAGAATGCCAATCCAGGGGCTCGAATAAGTGTGAAGCTAGTATCTGAAGCTGGAGTGGGAGTGATCGCCAGTGGAGTTGTGAAGGGGCATGCTGACCATGTCTTGATCTCTGGTCATGATGGAGGTACAGGTGCTTCACGATGGACAGGAATAAAAAATGCTGGCCTACCATGGGAACTTGGTTTGGCTGAAACACACCAAACTCTGGTTGCTAATGATCTGCGGGGCCGAACAGTTCTTCAGACGGATGGTCAACTGAAAACTGGGAGAGATGTGGCCGTTGCTGCACTTCTAGGTGCAGAAGAGTTTGGATTCAGTACTGCACCTCTCATAACACTTGGCTGCATCATGATGCGGAAGTGTCATAAGAACACCTGCCCTGTTGGCATTGCAACCCAAGATCCAGTCCTTCGTGAAAAGTTTGCTGGAGAACCTGAGCATGTTATTAATTTCTTCTTTATGCTAGCAGAGGAGGTGAGGGAGATTATGTCTCAGCTTGGATTCCGGACATTGAATGAGATGGTTGGCCGTTCTGATATGCTTGAAGTTGACAAGGAAGTCACAAAGACCAATGAGAAGCTAGAAAATATTGATCTCTCCCTGTTACTTAGACCTGCTGCTGACATACGACCTGAAGCTGCCCAGTATTGTGTCCAAAAACAGGATCACGGCTTGGACATGGCTTTGGACCAAAGGCTTATTGCAATGTCCAAAGCTGCTTTAGAGAAATGTCTTCCTGTGTACATTGAAACACCAATTTGCAACGTGAACCGTGCTGTTGGGACAATGCTTAGCCATGAAGTGACAAAACGTTACCGCTTGGCAGGGCTTCCTACAGATACCATCCACATCAAACTTACAGGAAGTGCAGGACAGAGCATTGGTGCTTTCCTTTGCCCTGGCATCTTGTTGGAGCTTGAAGGGGACAGCAATGACTATGTTGGTAAGGGATTATCAGGTGGCAAGATTGTAGTTTATCCCCCAAAGGGAAGTCTTTTTGATCCAAAGGAAAACATTGTTATTGGCAATGTGGCTCTGTATGGGGCCACAAAAGGGGAGGCATATTTCAATGGCATGGCAGCAGAAAGATTCTGTGTCCGTAACTCAGGGGCAATTGCTGTTGTAGAAGGAGTTGGTGATCATGGATGTGAATACATGACAGGGGGGACAGTTGTTGTGCTTGGAAAAACAGGAAGGAATTTTGCTGCTGGAATGAGTGGTGGTATTGCTTATGTTCTTGATGTGGATGGCAAATTTCAATCTCGATGCAATTTGGAGCTGGTAGATCTTGATAAGGTTGAAGAAGAAGAGGATATTATGACTCTGAGAATGATGATACAGCAACATCAGCGTCATACAAACAGCCAGTTGGCCAAAGAAGTACTGGCTGACTTTGAGAATCTTTTGCCTAAATTTATAAAGGTCTTCCCTAGGGATTACAAACGCGTTCTTGCAAACATGAATGCAGCAGAAGCTTCAAAGCAGGAATTGGAACAGGCTTCTAAAGAAGCTGAGGAGCCTGATGAGGCAGAATTAAGGGGGAAAGATGCTTTTGAGGAGCTCAAGAAGATGGCAGCTGCATCTTTGAATGGAAATTCCATTCAGGTTAGTCTTAATACTGAATTGTTATCTTTCCCTCACTTGCTGGGAATGAGTGAATTTGGACTTTACATGTCATATGCTTCTCTCCTTTGTTATTATCTTGAAAAGGTCATGCTCCTTTCCTCACTTCTCTTCTCTCTCTTTATTGTGATCAGGGTTGTTTTGTCTTATTTTTCTAGGAGTAAGGAAATAAATGGATTTTTTTAATAGCAAATTTTGATGGAAGAACCTCCATCCTCTTAATTTGCTGTGTTTTTGTTTAAAGAAATGATGGGCGTTAAACATTGTCAGAGCTGATGTCTTTGTTCCTATGAAAAGATTCAGAATTAAATAAGACATTTTGTGTGGTCAAAAGTGGCTGGTTGTTCAAATTTGATTGCTTGGCGAATTGATTTGCTTCTTCTAAATTGCCTACCATTGGCTTGTCTAGTTTCGTAAGTTTGTCTAACATGAATATTGAAATTCACAGAAGGTAGAAGAAGCTGAACCAACCAAGAGGCCTAGTCGGGTTGGTGATGCTGTTAAACATCGAGGCTTTATTGCTTATGAGCGTGAGGGTGTTCAATACAGGGATACTAATGTTCGAATGAATGATTGGGAGGAAGTTATGGAGAAATCAAAACCTGGTCCACTTTTAAAGACTCAGTCAGCTCGTTGTATGGATTGTGGTACTCCTTTTTGCCATCAGGTATGTGTTACAATATTATTTGCTTCTCTAAATTCAAACTTTGATCACAATTAATTCTCTAAAAACATATTGCAGGAGAACTCTGGTTGTCCTCTTGGAAACAAAATACCGGAATTCAATGAATTAGTGTATCAAAATAGGTGGCGTGAAGCACTAGACCGGCTTCTTGAGACAAATAACTTCCCAGAGTTCACTGGCCGAGTCTGTCCTGCTCCTTGTGAAGGTTCTTGTGTACTAGGTATTATTGAGAATCCTGTTTCTATCAAGAATATTGAATGTGCCATCATAGACAAGGCCTTTGAGGAGGGTTGGATGATGCCACGGCCGCCTCCAAGGAGGACTGGGTATGTCTTCTTCTTCTTCCTGGTAGATCAAAGATATTTCTTCGCTGTAACACTGCAACTATTGTTTTTATTTAACTATGAATTAATATCTCATTTTATTTAAACATAATTACTTCATTTTTATAGTTCATTAATCCACTGAGCAAGTGTCCTTCATAATCACAGGAAAAGAGTTGCAATTGTTGGAAGTGGACCAGCTGGGTTGGCTGCTGCTGATCAGTTGAATAGGATGGGTCATTTGGTGACTGTATATGAGCGTGCAGATCGTATTGGAGGGCTTATGATGTATGGTGTTCCCAACATGAAAGCTGACAAAGTGGATGTAGTACAAAGGAGGGTAAACCTTATGGCTGATGAAGGCATCAATTTTGTGGTCAATGCTAATGTTGGAATTGATCCTTTGTACTCTCTCAATCGGCTCCGGGAGGAGAATGATGCAATTGTTTTGGCGGTAGGATCCACGAAACCCAGGTACGCTGCCTTTTGATTATGATAATCTGTATCATTAGAACATAATTGTCAACCAAATAATTTACTATCTGAACATGGTTGTTTTTGTGCAGAGATCTTCCTGTACCAGGAAGGGAGTTATCAGGCGTCCTTTTTGCCATGGAGTTCCTTCATGCAAACACTAAAAGCTTGCTTGATAGCAAACTCAAGGATGGTAACTACATCTCTGTCAAGGGCAAGAAAGTAGTTGTCATTGGTGGTGGAGACACTGGCACTGACTGCATAGGGACATCTATTCGGCATGGTTGTACTAGCATTGTAAATCTAGAGCTTCTTCCTCAGCCACCACAAACTAGAGCCGCAGGCAACCCTTGGCCACAGGTATGATTTATTTCAACGCCGTCTGATAGCTCACATTTAACAAGTATGCTGACAGATTTATGATTTTGTTTTGTGTGGTAAAATTGAAAAATTCAGTTTGCCACACTTGGGCTGGATGTCTTATATAATTATTCCCTTCTCTTTTGGGTTTTGCAGTGGCCTAGAATATTCCGGGTAGACTACGGTCACCAGGAAGCAGCTACCAAGTTTGGCAAAGATCCGAGGTCTTATGAGGTATTGACAAAACGGTTTTTGGGAGATGAAAATGGGGTTGTGAAAGGACTCGAGGTAGTACGTGTCCGTTGGGAGAAGGATGCTAGTGGGAAGTTTCAGTTCAAGGAGGTTGAAGGCTCAGAAGAAATAATTGAGGCTGACCTAGTCCTATTGGCCATGGGGTTCCTTGGTCCCGAGTCTGTAAGTATTCTAAATTTCTTCAACTATTTTCTGCTCTATGCAACCAACCTAGAGGAAATAAAAAATGTTAACCTGAAAAAAAAAAAAAAAAAACTGGCTTGTCTTTACCACATGAAGAGTTTTAAATCATATTCAAGAGTTTAAATACAAGTTGAAAGTTCAGGGACTGTCTCATGTTCTTTGATGATTTTTGCAGACGGTGGCAGAGAAGTTGGGCGTGGAGTGCGACAATCGATCAAACTACAAGGCAGATTATGGTCGTTTTGCAACCAGTGTGGATGGTGTCTTTGCAGCTGGGGATTGCCGGCGTGGCCAATCCCTCGTGGTGTGGGCAATCTCAGAGGGCCGCCAAGCTGCTGCACAGGTAGACAAATACCTCAGTGCTGCCAGTGACAAACAGGAGGATTTGGTTATGATGCAGCAAGACTTTAGCAAGAGGCAGCAAGACTTGAACAAGAGACACAAAGACACTGGCAAACACACAGTTATGACATAGGTGACCTTGATTTCTTTCCTTTCTCATACAGTACTTGAAAAAGAAACGGAACTGATACACAGTATAGAAAAATTGGTTCAAAATTTGAATCCCCGTGGATGACTGCCAGATGAACGAGTTAATATACCACTGATAACTGTCAAAGCTGGGAGAGATTAACTCCGGCCATGGAGGAGATTGCATGGAAAGTGATGGGGCAGTGCACTATATAGTTTTTTACCCTTTTTTTAGGACATACTGTGTTCTTTTCTCTTCGTCATGTTTATAGTTTTCTGTGGCTTTGGTTTGGTTATATATTGTTTTTGGTTTATCATCAAAGAACATTGTACAGTTTTCTTGCTTGTTCGTTGGGAAAGGAAAAATAAGTTGGTCATATTTATGAGTATCTCTCTTAAATTTAAGGGTAAGGTTTGCCAAACATTTCTTGCATCCATCCATTCTTTCGAATTCTTCTTTATTTCATCCTGGTTGCACTTCATCAAAGAAACATATCAAATAAAGGATGAAAAACATGAATAACATGTAGTCCTTTCATCCCTCCCTTGCGCATAGAAGTTCAGAGTCAACAAACCTTATCAGACCGGAAATGTTCGATTTGTGCTTCCTCTTTGAATCCCAACTGCATATAAGAAATTTTTTTTTAAAAAAAAAGGTGGCTCAATCTGAGGATTTGAATGGTTTTAGCACATTATATGATTAGATGTTGTGTGCACAGATCGGATGACTCTGGAAAGCTCTTAAACTAGCTCTTCTTTTTCTCTATAACTAGACATAAGTAGGCTATTTTAAAGCTTTGGCAGCAGAGTTTTTTTTACACCAATATGAAAATTATGATCTCTGAGTTGTGCTAATATTAAAAGAGATGTTGGTCTTACCAGAACTGCCTCTATCTCCCTGTTGGTGACAGGTGTTCGTTTTGGCTGAAGAGAAGCATTTCCTCCCACAGCAGTGTTTGCGGGTGCTGCGGGGACGTCTGACCTTGACCTCGAAAGGAGATTTTGATTAACTTCCCCAGAAGTTGATGTAGGCTGGGCACCTATTACAGACAATCATGATTCTTTAAGATGATTATCAATGTGAGATACGATCCATATGGAACAAAGAAATATAAAACAGAACACTTATAGTCTTCAACATCCTATAAACTTTACCCCTGATACACAATTTTCCATTCCATTCTATTTATATGCTGCACCCACCCAAGTAGTTTGGCTCGGAATTTTCAGAATGGATGAAATATGATTTTCAAGATTTTATATATCAGATTTATCAGTACAATGCAGATATTGCTATTTCTCTTACTGTTTTCTCATGGCAATATGACATAAACAGAACAATTACAAACCAACAATCCACTGCAAAATGAACCAAACTCAATTTCAAGAAATCATATCTTCTAAAGGCATCGGCCAGGGAAGCAAAAGTTATTTTGAAACAAGCTACATAGAAAAAGATGGAAAATCTTTAATTTAGGAATAACAGTAGATGCAAAATCCTCTCTTATCTATAAATTACTTGATTTCCATACTCATTTTGCAGCCTCTTCTGATGAAGCTTGTCTTTTGTTAGCATATTGTGAGAATCTTTTGTTTGAAGAGTGTTATCAACACTACTGGTTCCCAAACATAGCTGGTATGCTAAATCCATCATCTTTAACTCAGTCATTTTCTTCAATTCAAAAAGCTCGAAACAATCTTGAACAAGAGAGCAAAGGCCACACTGAATATCATTCAGTCGTAACTTTAATGTCAAAGCTTGGGAAATACCCCAGAAATTATGTCAACCAAACAACACAATCAAGCAACCAAAGCCGTAACTTTATCAATACATAAAGAGTATAGAAAACCCAGTAAGAAGCACGAAACAGAGAAACAAATTGTCAAGGAAATCATGCTCAATTTCTATAAAATTGGATAACAGACAAAGATAACAAGCAGCAGAGAAAGAGAGAAATATACCCGAAGCTGGTGCCGACGATTTAGGGTGCCTTTGCGTGAATTTAATTCGGGGAATTCTCCTCATCCTTTTCGCGCTCTGCTGCTTCTGGCCAGCAAAGTAATGGTTTTTATCAGCAATGGGATATTAACGAATAGGTCCCTGAGGTTTAAACAAACAACAAATAAGGATATACATTGTTAATTATTACCATTAATCTCTTGAAAGCCTGAACGGTAACGTTTAATATCGGGACCCTATTCGTTAAAAATGACCAAATATATCCATATTTATTTGTTTTCTAAAAGCTAGTGACCTATCCGTTGTTTCCCTACAGCAATTTGTACAAACTATGCCCCGGAAAAAACAGAATTCTCCCAACTATCCCTCCCTCCTTAACCTTTGCAATTCTATCCCAATTTGATAAAGAGAAATACCAAAATAACCCATAATATTAATACACGTGACCATACATTTTGGAAGCCATGCCATAATTTCAAGAATTTTTGACCTAGTACAAAAGCTATGAGGACTTTAAAAGCATGTAGCAATACAACACTAATTGATTTAATTATAAAAGTTCATAAAATTATTTAAAAACATTGTTGAATTTGAATCCCACCAGTGTAATTTGGCTTACATTATGATTATGAAAGGGTTTGGTTCTTTATTTGTGTAATGACGACCGTGAACTTGGCAGATTCCGGTGGCAACACCTTTAAAAATTAGGAGACCGGTTGATGTCATGTCAACACAGTTATTACAAATGAAAACTTCACAAGGACTTGTTCAATTCACGATATGACCTCAGGGTGGAGCCATAACTGCACAACTTTGAGCAGCTTCCATATTAATTTGAGGGTCAGTCTGTCAATAGCAATACGTTTCCTTGTCCGTTTCCAAAATCAGCAACATTCTCTCCACCCAAAGAAAGAATGAACATTCTCAAACTTATCTTCTTCTCTGTATTCTTCTTCTTCTTCTGCATCGCAACGAGCATGGAAATCTGTAGAACCGCCGTCTGTGGCCGCAACGAGCCCTGGATTCGTTTCCCCTTTCGGATTCCAACCCGGCAGCCGAAATCCTGTGGCTTCCCTGATTTTGATGTATCCTGTGACAGTTCAAAGCGAACAGAACTTCAGCTTCCTTCAGGAATATTTTATCTCCAGGCCGTAAGCTACGCAACGCAAGAAATTTGGATCAACGATAAAGACAACTGCCTACCGCAACGCATTCTGTCACTAAATCTCTCAGGCTCTCGGTTCAGAGCTGTTTATAATCAGCAATTCACGTTCTTCAACTGCTCTTTGGATTACTTACAGTATCGTTTGAACCCGATAGCTTGTATGAGTGGTGCAAACTACACGGTTTTCGCCACGTCGTCGTCGAGAGTTGTCAGTTCTCTCTCGTCGTCATGTAGGTCAATTGCGACGGTTGATGTTCCCGTTGAGTGGCCGTTTTACGAGCAGGTTATGTCGTCGGACCTGAGTGATAATCTCAGGCTGACTTGGGCCGAACCCGAGTGCGGAAAGTGTGAAAGAAGAGGCGGACGGTGTGGATTCAAGGACAATTCTAGCCTCGAAATTGGCTGCTCGTATGCATCTCATCGAGGTAATTTAATTAATTTATTAAATATCTTAATGCATTAATTATAAAACCATTTCTGAGTATTAGTAGTGGACTTAACGTTTGAATAAGACAAATTGTGAGTTATTGTCAAGGCCATATGTGAATGTAGATGTTCTGACCAAATATTAGATTTAAGATCTTATTACACATTAATTATCGGACAAAGATTGGCATCTTATCTTAGTTGTATTATATATATATAAAAAATATTTTAAAATTTTAATTTATATCACAAATTATAAATAATTTATAAATTTTATTAAAATATAATATGCATTAATTATTATTATTTATATTACGTATTATTATTTTATTAAAAATTAAAAATAAAAAAATTTAATCTTTAATTATTAATACCGGTATTGATAATACCATTGAAGCTTAATTGTTTATATTATACCAACTTATTATATAATCTGTATTTGATTTTGAGCCTGTCTTGTGGGTTTCCTAGTGGCTTATGTTTTATTATAATTATTATTTTTTATGATTAGTGATTGGAAATTAGTGGAGACAAGAGTTGACCAAATACTTATTTTGATACATTAATTATTCTAAATATGAAAGATGGAACAAACGAATTACGGAACTACTTTGGACTTTTGGGTTATCATTTCTTCAAGCTTAAGTGGGTTACATTACTTTCCAAACTGCAATCATGGCTTTCGGTTAAGTTGACTTTCGACAAAAGAAATCACTAGATGCGATGGCTTGATTTGGTCTGGTCAATGGCTTGAACTGAAACAGTGATACTGCCAACTAATTAAATGGAGTTTAGACTTTATTGTCCCATACGGTTTGAGGTCATTTGTTTAAGCATGCTTTTGAGTTCTTGGCAAGACGGACAGACAGCAGATGCATTAAATTTTTTTGTCTTTTATTCAGATTTTTATTTGTTTATTTTCACTTATTCATGAACAAATAGAAGAATGAATCGGTTGCTGAACATTTAATCCGTTAATTCTCAGGAATTCCCAAAAGTGCACGTTATGCAGTAATGGTGGGAGCAGGAGTGCCAACAGTTTTATGTCTTCTCGGTTTGCTATGCGTCGTTTGTGCCAGGCTCAAATACCATGCCACCCGCAGACGCAACAATACTCTACCAGAATACAATGTCACAGTTGCTCCACAACCCACAATGGTCGCCGGCCTCGACGCGCTGACAATCGAGTCTTACCCGAAAATTGTTCTCGGTGAGAGCCGGCGGCTGCCGAAGCAGGATGACAACACTTGCCCTATTTGCTTATGCGAATACAAGGCCAAGGAGACGTTGAAGACAATTCCTGAATGCATGCATTGTTTCCATGCAGAATGTATCGATGAATGGCTAACACTGAATGCTAGCTGCCCAATTTGCAGGAATTCTCCTGGGAGATTATCACCAGAACCAGCTCAAGATTCATGATTTTACGCTAAAATTAATCACTCTGTGTTTTCTTTTGTGGAATTAAAACTCTGTACATAACAGTTTTTGGAAGTAGTTGTTGCATGAAACGGTGTCAATTGTGCTTTATTAGTGCCATGGTTGAGGGTATTTTCACAAGAGCGCGCGCGCGCACACACATATATATATGTAGTCCCATAAAAGGGAGAAAGAAAACCAGAAACGGTTTTAGCCGTTAAAGATGATGACACTCTCACTTCCCTCTCCCGCCAAAATCCATCCGCCGTTTATCAAACCCTCAAACCCTTCCCGCAAAAAGCTTCCGTCGTCATCATCCATCAAGCAACCCAACCCTTTAGAACCTATTAACAGCCGTCTGATAAGCCACATCAATGAAGGCAACCTCCAAAGGGCAATTTTCACCCTTGATCTCATGGCCCAACGAGGCAGCTACCCAGATCTCCGCACGTACTCCCTCCTCCTCAAATCCTGCATCCGCGCACGTGATTTCCACCTCGGCAAACTTGTTCACTCCCACTTGGTTCAGTCAGAAGTCGAACCCAACTCAGTTGTTCTGAACTCTTTGATTAGCTTGTATACGAAATGCGGTGATTTGAACAAAGCCAAAATGATATTTGAAAGAATGGGAAATAAACGGGACTTGGTTTCGTGGAGTTCAATGATTTCTTGTTATGCAAATAACGGGAACCAATTGGATGCGATTCTTATGTTTGTTGAAATGCTTGAATGTGGCCTTTACCCTAATGAGTATTGCTTTACGGCAGTGATTAGGGCTTGTTCAAATGCGGAAAATTTTTTAATGGGGAAGATAATTTTTGGGTTTTTGCTAAAATGTGGGTATTTTGATAGTGATGTGTGCGTTGGGTGTGGTTTGATTGATATGTTTGTGAAGGGTAATAGTGATTTGGATTCAGCATATAAGGTGTTCAATAAAATGACTGACAGAAGTGTTGTTACGTGGACTTTGATGATAACTAGATGCACACGATTGGGCTTTCCAAGAGATGCTATTGGCTTATTTTTGGATATGATATTAAGTGGGTTTGCACCGGATAGGTTTACACTGAGTGGGGTTGTTTCGGCTTCTGCTGAGTTAGAGTTGTTAACTTTAGGGCAGCAATTGCATTCTTGGGTTATACGGACAGGATTGTTATTGGATGTTTGTGTTGGTTGTAGCTTGGTAGACATGTATGCAAAGTGTACAGCAGATGGATCTGTGGATAATTCTAGGAAGGTCTTTGATCAAATGACTGATCATAATGTTATGTCTTGGACTGCAATTATTACAGCATATGTTCAAAGTGGAGGGCGTGATAAGGAGGCTATTAAACTGTTCTATGACATGATACAGGGACACATTTCACCAAATCATTTCACGTTTGCTAGTGTGCTGAAAGCGTGTGGAAATCTTCTGGATTCATGTATGGGTGAACAGGTTTACACCGTTGCTGTGAAAAGGGGTCTTGCTCTGGATGATTGCGTGGGAAATTCGCTTATCAGCATGTATGCTAGGTCTGGTAGGATGGAAGATGCTCGGAAGGCTTTTGAATCTCTATTTGAGAAGAATTTGGTTTCTTACAACACGATGGTTGATGCTTATGCCAAGAATTTGGA